>OX451215.1:53940226-53987031 GCA_949628195.1 Phasia obesa | reverse complement strand
TGAACAAAATTTGTCACATTTGAACATTTCGAACCGAACACTGATTTTGGTAATAAAATTCAATGATTTGCAAGCGTTGCTCGTTAGTAAGTCTATTCATGATGAAATGTCAAAGCATACTGAGCATCTTTCTCTTTGGCACCATGTCTGAAATCTCACGTGATCTGTCAAATACTAATGCATGAAAATCCTAACCTCAAAAAAACCACCCATTATATGATAGAAAATAATATTTTATTTATTTATTTTTTTTTAGTATACGATTATGTTTTTTTATTCCACATGAAAAATTTTCACACTTCACACGTTTATAAAAGCCGGTATATTATTATTAATATTCAACGTTCAAATTTATCAGTCGTAATATACCAATGAATTTTTTAATTAGACCTAAGTTTGGTTATTCTCTTTAATTAGTCAATAAAGTTGGAAAAATATTTGTTAAAAACCATTTGATAAATTTTTAAAGAAAAAATGGTAAATTTTTATTTTTTAACCAACCAAACTCATACAACAGAATACGAGAAATATTATTCCAATCATCCAGTCAGTTAAAACTAAGAAAAAATTATTACCAACATTTTTCCAAAGAAATGTTTGTTTGATATTTTTTTTCGTTTTTTATAACTTTTTTGTGTAGGTTTAATAATAACTTTGTCTGATTTTTAATTTGCTGCTAACAGTGTTGCCGTAGTAAAAATAATAAATAAAGCTCAATTCTCCTCAACTCTCTTTAAAAAAATAAATTTAACGTACTTTTAATTTAGAATAGTTATATTTTGGTAGGTATACTATGCATTTTATGGATCTTTATGAAATTAAGGAGCAAAAAAAGTATATAAAATTATTTCTTACCAAAATTTAATTTTGTTAATAATATTTTATATAGTTTATTTGACCTTTTTATTAATATTAATTTAACTATTTTCTTTTAAGCTTTAGGTCTTTAAATAATTTTATTTTTATTTTTTCGATATTTCGCTACTCCTTTGTGTAGCATCATCAGGAAAAATTAACAAATTAACGTTATGAAAATTACAATTAAGTAATAATATGTTTTATTGTTTATTACATATAGACAGAAGAACATTGCATTGCGTACAGTTACTTTAATCGGTTTAATACATAATATAGCACTTGTGTTGTTGGAATAACGAAGTGATTTTGCAAAGAGAAAAAAACAAACTTATTGAGATTTAAACTGAAAATTATTAGTATGTCACTAAAGAAAATCATTGCATTGGTGTTATCGTTAAAGCTTTTATCTTATTGTATTGGAATTTTTATATAGTTATCCTTATTTTTAGAAATAATTTTGCCTTTTTTTTGAAATGTGGTTAAAACTTGATGACGCTGTTTAAAAAATAATTTCCCCCCAAAAAATAAAGTGGTTTATTATAAAAAACTATAGGTTATTATTATTACCAAAACTGTTTTAAAGGTATATATAATTTTATAATTTAAAATAAATAAAACTATTGGTAAACCAAATTTTATGTTTGTCAAAGATTTAAATTATTTTGCACTTCTGGCTGACAACAAATTTATGAAATGATTATAAGGTAAAATAATTATTAGGAACCGAATTCAAAACAGACACAGCCACTAATGAAAAAAAAGTTAAAAATATACGCTAAAATCACGTCCTTGCTGTTATTTCATTTTAAAGTGCCTATCAAAAGATAAGGTTATATACGTCAAATTATAATTCGATTTCCAAAAAAGCCTCCGGTATGTTTTATAAGAGTTGGTGAGAGACTTTCTCGCTAGGCTTGATAAATTTAGTTTGAAGTATAATTTGCCATTTTTTTGTTATATTTAATGAATAATCTTTTTGTTTGATTTTACAGGTTAAAGAGTTTTATCATCAGTTTTATCATGATATAGATTTTTTTTCAATGTACATATATGTACATCATGGGAACATTATTTAACTTGAAGTTTTATTTGTTGTTGAGGAAAATGTAAAAAATTCCTTTTTTTCAGGATTTTATTTTTTTGCTTATGTAATTAAAACTTACTTCCGTACTAGAAAAAAATTAGGTCAAAAATTATAATGGTTCTCCCTCCATCCCTATCCAAACATAGCCAATTTTGAAACGAAATTTTTAAATTTTTGATGAATTTCTCAGAGTGCAGCGCACGGATTTAAAAAACGTAAACGGGTTTTTAAAGCCTCAATTGTTGGCTACATACTCCCAAAAGGATTTGACAGCCCCTTAATTAATAAAGGCAGAGTAGCCACTTTTGTAAAAAAACACCGATTTTTTTGGGACATTTTTGCCCGTTCCGGGAATTTATATGTTAAAATAAAAAAAATCCAAATTTTCTTTCCCATTTGATTAAAAATTCTGATACCACTTACATTTTTCAATTGATAATTATTTAATGAACTTAAGCCTAAAAAATATGTCCTTTGTATATATATTTTTAGTATCGAAGATCAATAAGTCATTAGACGGAAAGGGTCCTATTCATTCATTGTTATATTAATAATTTTAATTAAAATAATTTTCACTTTTGTTATTTTGTAACTCTTGAATTTTTATTTTATATAGTTTATTTGACCTTTTTGTTAATATTAATTTCACTATTTTATTTTAAGCTTTAGGTCTTTAAATAATTTTATTTATATTTTTTCAATATTTCGCTACTCCTTTGTGTAGCATCATCAGGAAAAATAATAAAATTAACGGTAATAAATATTACAAATAAAAAGTTATTGTTTTATTACAATTAAAAAGTAATTGTAATTTTTATTACCGTTATTTTTATAATTTTTCCTGATGATGCTACACAAAGCAGTAGAGAAATATTGAAAAAATATAAATAAAATTATTTAAAGTCCTAAAGCTTAAAATAAAATAGTTGAATTTATCTTAAATTTTTATTTAACCCATGTTCTGTGGTACCCATGTTCGTTCCTATTTGTTTATTGTACATTTGAAATCTATCATTCAGTCATTGCAAATACACATGATCTCATAATTAGTATCCTTTGACTAATGCAGTTTGATTAAATTTTTAATAATATCAATTTGTAGACTTCTTCAATCCACATAACATAAAAACGTTATTTCTTCATTTCACCAGTAAATACTTAATTGTTTTCTTCATATATTCTTCTTTCCATAAGTTGTTTAGTCAACCGAAATTAACAACAGTATTTAGAAAAAAAAAATCAAAAGTAACTTTATTTTTAAATGAAAATGACATTTTAAAATCCGGCGGAAATAAGGCGCCAATTAAGTTGATGTTGAACAAAAACGTCTGTCACGGAAATTAAACTTTATAATTTTAAGAAAGAAAACTTATAGAGGAACTGACAACAACTGGCAATGACTTACAACGTTAACGAATTGCGAAACTTTCTCAAACAGAGATTAGTTTTTATACAATTATTGAAAACCAAAAATTATTGTTAGTGAAAAAAAGAAGAAAAAAAACGAATTTCTATTAGTTTAAGTAAAATTTACGCTTTAAAACACAACTGGTATTTTTACGTAAAAAAAACAGTTATAAATTTTAGGAAACATAAATACTAGCAAGAGTTAAACAAACATTTTAAATGGATATTTAAACAATTTATTTTAATAATAAATTTTGAGTATTAAAACTTCTGAAATGTTTATTTTTAATTAATATTAACCCAAATTATAAATTCACTGAAATTGGTTACTACGGCGTAACCAGTTTCTATGGCCATTTTGCATGTCCAGAAAGTATGCAATAAAATGTTGTGGAAAACTATATAAAATAAATACAAAAAAAACTTTTTTTAACAAATCATGGAATAATCCTTACCATAAAAATAATAATTATTCTAAACTAAAGAACTTAATAAGATATGACTACTTTCGACGTCATACGCAAAGGAAAAACATGGTTGAAGTAACCATAATCTAAGGGCAACATATTATAAATAAATTATATGTTTGTAGTTAAACCATATTATCATTAATATAAATTAATATAAACATTATAAAAATTATTAATATGGTTAAATTAAATATTAAATAATTATTGTAGTTTTTGACCTTTTTTATATTTGAATTCTATTTTTTAAACAAGCACAAGGTCTTTTTTATAAAAATGTTTTAACAATTTTTATTTTCAATATTTCGCTACACCATTGGGTAGCATCTTCAGGAAATAAAAATAATAAAAGTAATAAAATTTAAATGATTGGAAAATTTTAAATGAATGAAAAAAATTTGTTGTCAATCAATTTAAAAAATTTAACATTTCAATACATTCAAGAAACAAAATTTCAAAAACAAATAAAATTTAAAATAGAACAATTTTTTAACATATACATATACAGAAAGTTTTTATATTCAAAAACATACAAACATTTTAAGAGAAAACACAATAAATTTTCAAATTCATATACATAAATTTAACCGGAAATGTTACAAAAAATTAATGTTTCTATTATAAATATTTGATTCAAATTCATGTTATTTTTTATGCACTAAATGCCTATAATTTTGTGCAACATTTTCTGTATCTGCTTTAAAATTTATTCTTTTTTCAATTGGAACTTTAATTATGTGTAGCATTTCTAACATATAACGACGTTTATAATTATTTTTCAAATTTAAAATTGATACATTTTCAAAGTTGGGATAATGATTACTTTTCGAACAGTGTGAAGATAATGCTGTTTTTTGAAAACTGATATTGTCTCTGTATCTCTGGTCTGATTTATGTCCAGCTATTCTGACTTTCAATTTATTAAAGAATCTGCGAATTTATCTTCATACAATAAAAATTCTTCCATTTCTTCTTCTGTTAAAAATTTACTTAAAATATTGAAAATAAAATTTGCTAAAACATTTTTATAAAAAAGACCTTGAGCTTGTTTAAAAAATAGAATTCAAAGTTAAATTAAATATTTATAGTGATTATAAAAAATGTCCTATGGAATATGGCTTTTCTTACTTCTGATAATAAATAGTACAGAATTAATTATTTATACAATGAAATTTATAATCAAACTTAAGTTCGTTTTTATTCTCTCTAAGAAAGAATTAATTAAATTACAAATTAATTAATTTAATTAATTCTTTCTTAGAGAGAATAAAAACGAACTTAAGCTTGATTATAAATTTCATTGTATGTAATACGTAAAACAGTTCGACTAATAATAATTAAAATTTTCAAAAATTATTTATTTTTTCATATTAAATACAGGAGGTTTCATTAATTCATAAATTAGCAAACAATAATTATCACATTATAAAGTTGGTGATAACGTTGAATTAGCAATTTTCTTCTTCCAAGCCGTGATTCAAGACCATCGACATCACGGTATTCCCACATGTCAATCATATCATCGCAGTTTATGGATTCAAAAGTTAAGAATTGTAAATCCTTAAAACATTTCAAGATTTTTTTCATTACCTTGTTCATGGTGTTCTTGATGACATCAATTTGATCATGGGACCTTGTTTCCAGTTCAGCCAACAGCTTTTTCACGTAGTCTTTTAAAGACAACGTGAAGCCTTTCATATTTCCGAAGGCAAAGTATTCTTGTAAATAGTGATCGGTGTTTTTAGCTGAGCGATTTAAGCTGAGCGAATTGGCTGTGGCCAATTTCATTTGTAAGTATCTGCGAACATTTTATCATCCTTGTAGATTTCGTCCTTGTAAATGTTCATGACTTCCAGGTTTTATTGCTTTTTGTGGTATAAAAATTTAAAAAAATATTCTGTGACACTCCTTGAGGATACAAATTGCGGGAATCCAGATACGCCGTTTGCCATGCGCTCAATTCAAAAGCGAAAAAATAATAATTAATATATAAATTCCCGAAACGCATTTTTATTGGAAAATATTTAGGCGAAAATGTTTAATTTTTTTTTATATGGAGTTTGAGAGTTCGACTTCCATTTAAGACGAAAAATTTTAAGTTTAACTGTAAAAATTCATATAAAAAAATTTATCATTTATGAATATTTCCCCTCCGTAGTGAGGTTACCTGATTAGTTTGTCTTGGTTTAAGGCACATTCATCAGGTAACCTCACTACGAAGGGGAAATATTAAGGCGACAATTTTTACATTTTTTTATATGGAGTTTGATAGTTCAACATCCATTTAATGGGAAAAATTGTAAGTTTAATTATTTTCGCCTTAATATTTCCCCTCAGTAGTGAGGCTACCTGATTAATCTGCCTTGCCTTGGTTCAAACATATTTTGTTTAGTATTTATAAAAATTTGTTATTGTTTTGAAGTTTAGCAAAAATTTTATAGTTGAAACTAACCATGTTGAATTTTTTGCGCCAAATAACCATTTAATGATCAAATTTTTACTAAAACTTGTTGATCGTGACCAAAGAAATGTTAGAAAAAATTAAAATTTCTTCATCACAACTGTATACATATTGTTATAGAGAACATCATTTGGTTCCTGTGATCATAACATAACTATGGTTTTTCTTTACGTGTAGTAGAAATAATCAATAAAAAAATTAAAATATTATAAAGCAGGGGATATTATTAGGATTGTTAATAGTACTTTTTCCATAAATTGGTGATTAATTATCTTTTCACAAAAAAACTTTATTACCAAATAAATACTTAAAGTATGGCCACGTGTTTGACATTGAAACGACAGAAGTAAATATATAAAGAAATTGTGAACATCAACCCAAGTTATTTCCTCATCAAATATAAATGTAAATACTTTTACAACTAATTATGATTATTGTTGTCTGCTTAAGCACAAATTTTGCGTAAAATTTAACGTACCTTAAAAAATCATTATCAGTTGACATCCTAAACTAATTTAAGTTGTCCTTATAAATATTTCCAGTAACGTTTTCAATTCACCAAACGTCCATAAATTTCCATTTTAAACAAAAAATTATTGCCATGAATATGTTGACATACAAAAACAGTACCACAAACTTACAGAAGGTTAAAATAATACACACACCTTTTAATGCCATAAAGCTGATGAAAAGACAGAGGGGGCAAAAGACAACAATAGGTCAAAATTATTTAAGAGCTACATACATAATAAAAAATCACAAAAAAGTAAAGAACGTAAATATTTTAATAACATGTAAAAAATGTTAGTAAAAAATGGAAATAAAAAAACCTGAAATAAAATTTATTCACATGGAATAGTTTCTTCAGGAGTAAACAAAGAAAAAGGTAATTCAAATGAAATAAAGTCATTAAAAATAGGACCTAAAACTTCATTGTAAGATAAAACGAAGTTTTATAAAAAAACCACAAACTCGTTTGAATGGTAGTGGCACAAAAATAAATTTTATAGACTCATAAAGTAAGTTATCTTATCACTTATTTAAGTAGCGCATCCAGATATTATATGTTAAAGAACTCTTTTATATGCAAATGGTTTTTTAAAACAAGCATTTTAATTTAGTCAAACCACTTTTTTACTTTACAATACGAAGTATAGATAAAGCATAGCAGTGTTGGGATGTGACAATGTTTAATTTGTACCGTCCTAATGATAAAATATTACCAAATCAGCATCAATTGTACCAAAATTTGACATTCAGTAAAACAAAACCAACAAAACATACATACAGTAGCTCGACATTAAAATAGGAAAAATCAATACTTTTATTTATACTAGGATATTTTAAAGAAATTATAGTTGACCTTGATTCCTTAAATTTCTGTTTTTATGTTGCTAATTTACTAACAATTATTTTACCAAAATAATAACCTACTTCACACGCAAAGTATCGCAATGTTAGGAGCTACAATTTCCAGTAAGTGATTGAAACTCCACCAAAGAAACTGGATCTTAATCGGACAGATGAGTCGCCTAATTACCAAAAACAGCTTACGATTTTTCACTAGAAAAATGGAGATTAGCCGAAAACTTCCGGAAACGGCAACTAAATAAGGCAAAGTACAAACAATCAAAAGGCATTTTAAACTAAATTACTTATAACTTATAATAAAAGGTTTATCAATGTTAATAAAAATCCTAAACATTAATCAAGAAGGTTGTAGTTTAGTTAGTTCTAGACAGGGTAAAAGCAAATTAAAAATATTGATTAAATAAAATAATTTATTGAATAAATTTGATATGAAATTGTAACAGTACCAAATTGTACAATTTTGGTACAATTGTACCACAAATCCCAATACTGCAATATAATAATCGCGAAAAAATCGATGTCGGGATTTCAACGAGTATTTACGTTTCTGAGTGTCCCGAATCAATTTAAACTATTTTGGAGATTATGTCTGTAGATGGGTGGGTTTGTATGACACTATAGTTTTTATAGTTGACTTAAATACTATCCATACTATCGAAGTTTTTTAAGTGGTAATCAAAATCAACAAAAACATGAAAATCGAAAAATCATAAACGTAAAAGGCTTAAAAAAGGAAACACGAATTAAAAAACGGACCCTTATGGACATAATAAAATGTTGTATAACTATTACTGGCCTAAATGGCTGTCGAATTTTAACCCTATTAAGAGGGTAGTTTTATAACTCCATGACCTTTTGTATTTTCAGCGCAGTAATTTTTAACGCAAGACTGATTCCGTTAATAGTTAGCTAATACTGCCGAGTTCTGCGCAAGTTGAGTCTATTACGAGGGTATTTTGATAATCACATGACATTTTTTATATCTAGTGCAGTAATTTCCAATGAAATTCTGATCTTATTAACGGTTAACTAATACTATACAACTGTCTAATTTTTAACAACTATCTACAGTTGCATGCAACAATCCTTCTGTTAACTGTTGTTAAATACTTGACTGCTATCTTGTGTTTCCAGCAGAGCAATTTCTAATGCATCACTGTACCCTTTAACTTTTACTGTCGAATATTGGGCAAAGTACGCTTGCCCTCGTATTTGAGTGAATATTTCATTAATTAGAATATTTCATACCACCGATGAAAATGACTTCAACAGTTTCTTCGATAAAAGAATTTTTAATTGTAGTTTAAAACTTTACTGCAATGAAACATTTATTAAAGCCAAAATTCCAATATGACGATTAATGTTTTGCAACAAGTATTGCAAACTGAAATAAAAAATTGCAATTACAGTATTTTCTTCCTTCAGCGTTTTCCCGATTTTGGATTTTATCGAAAACAGTAAAAATCAACTTATATTTTGCGGCGTTTCTAGTTTTTTTTTTTTCATTAAAAACCTTTAAAGAGTAGTGAAATTCGAGCTAAAATCAAAAAAAGAGGAAGTCACTTTAGCAAAAACTTCTAATAACGCATTATTGCTGATAATGTTAGCTACAAAAAAAAAAAAAAAAAATTCGGTGTTCTGCTTCCAAAAGTTAAATGCGTGCAGCTGTTTTTAAGAAAGTGTGAAAACTTTAAATAATTCAAGCACATAATTATCTGATTTTGCGCCCCCTGGTGCCGTCAATAGTAGATAAAACTTAAATTTTTTTTTACATGGGTTCGAATTATGGTGTTAGCTTTCGAACACTATAACTTTCATTACAATACAAGATATTGTTATGTTTTGTATTTTTGTCTATGGAACAAAGCACTGTGCGTCATGGGCGTCCTTCAATATTTTGGTCGATTTTGCTTTGAAAGTATTTCACACCAATTGTAAGACTCTTACTTTTAAAGTGCTTCAGAGTATTGCAAACTGAAATAAAAACCCGCTCACAATTTATGGGAAATTTTTACAATTGCATAAATTTGCAATATCAAATGTACAGGATTATGATTTAAATAATAGTGATTAAAAAATTTAATATCTATATTTTGCTATTTACTTGCTTTATATTGTAGCATCACCTGTTTTTGAAAAGAGAATGAAGACTAAGCAGCAGTCAGTACTTGGCGAAGCCGCCGGACTTAGGTAGCCAAATTTTACTAATAATTATTACTAAAGTATATCAGTTAAATAATGTGGCCCTTTTTATTTGAAATGATTTAAAGTATGATTTACTTTATTTGTTTTTGTACATTAGAATTTGAGTCGAATAAGTTGCTGCAAATGTGACGTTGACTACACTTAATCAACTTCGTATTTCCATTTAAAATTAGACGATAGTATCGATATTGATATCAATCGATAGTTAGCCGAAAGAAAACTATCGATAGTACTATTGTTTTGCAGCTCTAATTGGTAGTTTTATTGGCACCTTTAACCGTGTACACTTAATTCTATTTTTACACGGTAGATTGGTTCCAGAAAAAAACCGTGTCAAAAATACATTGATCGTATGCAAAAATAGGTGATTAGCCCTATTAAAATAAGTGAAAAACAAGGGTTTTTTAAGAACAAGTATTCATGTTTATTTTATTATATCACATATAAGTATATTTGAATCTAAAATAAAATTTAAATGTTGGTGTTCTAAAAAAATGACTTTACGTTTCAATTTTGTATTTGTAGTTTTCGACGTTTTTTTTCATGATGCATTGATAGTTCACAAAATATTAACACATTTTTATTGCCCTGACAATTAAATTTGCTTGTAATTACAAAAAGGGAATTCCCCTTAATATGTGATATGATCATATTTCGCAAAAATAAAATTCGACAAAATATCTAAGATTTTAAATCGTGCTAAGTAGAATAAAATCGTGTAAAGAATTACTTTTTTATACCCTTCACCACATTTGGAATTTGTGTAATTTCTACAATATTCATTTCCGACCCCATAAAGTATATATATTCTGGATCCTTATACACAGAGAAGTTGATTAAGCGATGTCCGTCTGACCGTCTATCCGTGTGTCTGTCTGTCCGTGTTCGGGTTGAAATGTCATTTACCAATTAACCAGAAGAGATACAAAAACTTTAAGCACACCAATCTGTCAGGTATAATTTTGAAAATTTTGGCATTGCAATTCAGGAACATCGGATCATTCCTTTGGAGGCTGCGGGCCAAAAACCACACCCACTTATATTTTTTTCACGTTTTTTTTTTATTTTTTTTCGACTTAATGATTCTCTTGTGCTTTTTTTGTCAAATAAATATTAGACCGCAACAGGTAGATCGCAAGGAGTGCATACAGATCCCGGGGGTCAATAACCCCCTGCGAGGGACGACTTTTGTTTGTTTTTAGGTTGGTAGGGGTTTTCTGCTTTGATTTGTATTAAAGACCTTTATAGAGAGCAATACCCATATAGATAGCCAATTGACCCAAAGGGTACCCACTGAAAAAAAAATTCAATAAAATTAAAAAAAAAATTTAATTTTTCATTTTTTTTTTCAACATTTACAAAAAACTTTACAAACCGTTTTCAAAACAATATTTTCACAGAAAATTTTTCGAAAAAAAATTTTTTTAAAAATTTTCCAAAAATTTTCCAAAAATTTTCGAATAAAGTTTTACAAAAAATTTTCCAAAAAATATTTTTACAAACAATTTTCGAAAAATTAAAAACAAAATTTCAATATTTCTGTGAAAATGAAAATCATAACTGTAACATAATATATTTTAATATTAAGAATATATGTATATAGAGTAACATATTTTTTTAAATGCGTTTGATTTTTAAATAGGTGAGATTTCTCTTTTAAAACTTAGATGCATTTAACACATAGTCAACATCAAGATACCGACTACAAACTATCAAAAACAAAATACACACGTTTAAAGGTTAACGATTATTTTAAAACCAGTATTGCTACATGGCTACACGACCACCGTTGTGGTTGTCGTAAACTTAGGCTAATTTATATTTTATTCAACAAAAGAAAATGTCACAAAATTGCAAATTACAAATTCATATATAAACAAAAAGTTTTGAAGGAAATATTTATAATTTTTTAAAAAAGTTATTTAATTTTATAAAAGCAAAATAAGTATTTCTACAACAATGTCAGAGTTTACGATGTAGCTGTCGTCTTCAACATCATTAAGTAGCCGACAACACGGCGACAACTGTAGTTAACGGAATTTGTTTTCATTTAGCTGCGTCGCCGCTGTATTCTATTTCTTTAAAGTATGAGTAATGAGTTTTTTCTCATATGACTTATTTTAATTTATGTAAAGAGTCAAGAATATGGATAATGCTGTACATGTTTGTATAAATAAAATCACCGTGGTGATTTTAGAAGATTCGGCGCGGCCGAATATAGCACTTTTACTTGTTTTTTTTTAAAGCTGTGTTAAATCAAAATCGTGTAAAAAATGACCGTGTAAAAACAGAACTAGGTATATATGAATGTTTTTGTGAACGCTATATAGGTCATACAATTTGACTTAGCAAAATGAAATCAAGTATGTGCCTTTGTTATATGGTAATGGGCGGAGGCGTAGTTTAGTTGACACCCCAAACCGCAAATATAAATTTTTTCGATTCAAATATACTTTGAACTTTTATTCTTTATGTAATATATCCTTAAAAAGTTGAATTGAAATTTCATCAAATTTGTAAGAATTTAATAAAACAAGCTGTTAAATTCACTTAAAGCGATTTATTTAAATTTTTCTACTGTATTAATTTGTTAAGTTTGTTGTTGAAACACAAAAAAGTATTTTAAAATATTAAAACTTAAGGGTTAATATTATACATTCAATTTAAAATAAATTTTGCGCTAAATAAAATTTATCGCAGATATATTTCAGGAAATTTTATCTTTACTCATTCGCATGTAAATTTACACAAATTTTACTGCTTAAAACATTATTTTTCATTTCTGTAAATATTTTTTATTACAATATAAGTGGTTGTGTGGTTTTGTTTTTTTTTTACTCCAGTATCTCGCATTAAAAAAGGAGGCTATACGAATGAACATGAATGCATTGACTATTTTCCAACAATTTCTGGGATTTAAAAGTTTAATAAATCAAAATTTCATATTGTACAAATGCTCAATACGAATAAAAATTTACATAAAGAGAAAATAATTTAATGTTTTTTTAAATAAATAACAAAAAAAATATATATATGTAAATGCCAAAGCAACTAGTAGAATAAACATAAAAAACCTCTTTTACTAAAAGCAGAAGTATCAACAAACTGTGCAAATTCAGGGAGAAACGCAGATATTTTTAACTGCAATGAAATTAATGTTCAATAAAAATTGGAAAATTAAAAAAAAATATTAGCACAACTGCCAAAAGTCAGCTGGTGGGAACAAGCCTTCCGTAACTGGGTGTACTGTCAGTAGGCTCATATTTACTTTTTGTCTCCGCTAGGAAGGTAATTAGTTTAAGTAAAGCGAACTCCGAATACCTTACAACCTCCAGATTTAATATGGAATTAATATGTGGATATATTTTTACTGGTATTTTAAATTTTATGAAATCTATATACAGTTTATGGAGGAACTAAAGTTTTTATTAAAAGTTAGAAATGGGTTAATATCTTGAGGCTATAAGGCATTTAAGCGTGAAGTCCTAAAAGTTGCTCGAATACGAGTATAGTTAAAATAACTTAAGATGTATAACTTACCTTACCATGGTGTCTTCGATATTCCAATATTTTAAATGTCATCCATCAAAAATTTTAAAACTTTTGAAATATCAGTCCTATTAAATTTAAATTGTTATTTCCCATTTGACTATTTTTATTAAATCCTATTGTAAAATACTACTTCTGATTAAAATTTGGATTATTTGCAAAAAAAAAAAATCAGTATAATCTGTTAGTATATCAACAGGACTAGATATCTTAGAGGTAAATTGTAATGACTTTCTTGTACATTGGGATTTGATTTGACTTAAAAAGGTAAGGGTATATATAATTACTAGCTGTACCCGCCACGTCGTGGGCATTCTGAAAATATTTTGTTCGATTTTGCTTTGAAAGTGTTCCACACCAATTGTAAGACTTTTATTTTTATAGTGCTTTGGTGTATGTATTTACTTTATATAAAGGTACCCATCCCTGGAAAACTTACTGCAATTTAAAAAAAATTATAGAATTCTAAAAATTATTGTAATGCTATGTGAAAGATGTTTAAAATATTTTAAAAACAATGTAATTCCACAAAGTAAAAATACAAATTAAATACAAATTTTATTTAATTGGCTATTTGGCAGTAAGTAATTAGTATTTTGTCATTATTTTAAAACAGCGCCATCTGTTGCACCATCGTGTTTAAAATATCCCGCTTTTAAAAATAAAAGATACCTTAAAGTATGCAGTACCTTTAAATCGGTTAAAAAAAAGTTGGCGTACTTTTACTACTTACACAAATGAGGCGACGCTGCAACAAATGTTGCTGGCCAATTAAGGCTTGAACTTTTGTTTTACTTTCGTAAGTTCTTTATAAAGATTACTGCGATTTGGACATGACTTCCAAATTTCCTACGACCCTATAATGTTATGAGGCTCTCGTGATATTTTTACCATCGCATGAAAAGCCGATTTTCTAAATATTATTTTGAAATTCCGTAAAAAAGTTTTGTGAAATACACAAGTTGAGAAAGCTGATTTTAGGAAATTGTCGATTTGAAGTTCTAGATTAAAGAGGAACACTTTCGTCGTTGGTCGTAGTATCCTCGGGTTCGGCAATTTGCCACTATTAAAACGCAATACTAAATTGGTTTAAAGTCAATGGAATTAACATTATACATTCTACCAATTTACACCTAGCATTGTACTTATTCGTAAACGTGGATATAAAAGGTTTAATTTTGAAGTCTCCATGAGAATTCTAAGAAAATTAGTTCCTGAAATAAAAATAGAAACTTGACATTCTATTTCCACAGTCAAAATTTCAGGTACCGAATATTATTAGTATTTTTTTTTTTTTCAGATAAAGTTACGAGAAAATTATTTTTATCAAATATTGAGAATTTTTAACCATATATGTATATTAACCACATATATTTTAACCATATATATTATTTTGGTTATCGTAACCAATTAAATTGAGAAATATTTTTTTTTGTTATAAGTTACCATGAATTACCAAAAAAATGTTTATTTTAAATAAACATTTTGTCAACAAAAAAGATTTTTTGATTGGAAGTAATAATTGAGGAAGTTGGTGGATTGAACTCAGCCGGCTGAGGTCGTTTTACAGCAGAACGCGTTTTTCCACCAACTTCCTCAATTATAATTATAAAAAATAATTTATTTGTTTTGGTTATTGCTTGAGGACACAACTCAACAAATTCGTAAAACTTGCTAAGTGTCGGCTAGTGTGCACGTGGTTTTTAAGTATCAGGGATTTCATCCCCGATAACAAAAAAAAAATATTTTTTTTAATAGTTATTTCTAACCAAAAAGTAGTTTCAGTTGATATAATGGTTATTTCTTTTTGGTTCATCTAATGCTTATTTATAATGGCTATTTATAACCAAAGAAAAAAAAAACTCTCACTAAAATTGGTTGTGATGGTCTAAATAAAATATATCTTATAGAAATGGTTAATTATAACCATTTTATAAATTCATTAATATAAATGGTTAAATATAACTTTGTCGTTTTTACGGTTCCGTACCCAAAGGGTAAAAGCGAAACCTTATTGTTTTCGCTACAATGTCTATCCATCTGTTCGTCTGTCAGCGCCTTTTATCTCTGGAACCGTAAATTTTTCACAGATGATGCATAGCTGTTGCCGCTATAGCAAAAAATACTAAAACTTATAGGGTGTTCCGATAAGGAGGTGTTATTCACGAATATGTGCTTATTACTTCAACTGCAAGCAGTAATTAAAACTTAGTTCGTTTTATAAACAAGTCTACAAAATAAACCTAAAAATTAAAGGGTGTTCCGATAGTGGTGTGATTTGTATGTATAAGGCCTAAGTTTTGAACCATAATACGTAGACTCTTGAAATGTTCACAGAAGATGTCTAACTATGGTCACTATAGCAAAAAACACTAAAACTTATAGGGTGTTCCGAAAGTCACGTCTTATTTGCCTTTATGTCTTTATTTCTTGAGCTATCGGAGGCAACCAAATAAAATATGCAGACAGTAATTTAAACTATGTTCGCGTTATAAGCAAGTATACAATATTAAACCAAAAATTAAAGGGTGTGCTGATTGACACGATTTGCATAAACTTTGACTAAGTTTTAACAATAATAGATAGACTCTTGAAATTTTCACAAATGGTGTATTACTATGACCCCTATAAAAACAATGAAAATTAAAAGGGTTTTCCGACAGTGACGTGTTTTGCATTTATAACGACATATTTTTTGAACCGTAATAGGTAGACTCTTCCAATTTGTATAGAAGATGTGTTGCCATGGCCTTTAGACAATTACTAAAAATTAAAGGGTGTTCTGACAGTGACATGTTTTTCACGTATAGTAACTTATTTTTGTAATAGTAATAGGTGGACTCTTGATATATTCATAGAAAGAGCATTGCCATGGCCGCTTTAGCAAATAACAAAATTAAAGGGTGTTCCGACAGAGAAATGATTTGTACGTAAATAGACTTATTTTTTGAACCGCTTCGGCCGCTGTAACAATTTCTAATATCTAAAGGGTGTTCCATCAGTACCATATTTTTCACGTATATTAACTTATTTTTTGAAACGGAATAGGTAGGCGCATGTATATTTTTATAGAAAATGTATTGCCATGGGCGCTATAACAATTATTACTAAAATTTAAAGGGTGTTCCAAAAGTAATGCAATTTTCGCGATTATGATTAATTTTAGAATAGTACGGAACCCTACGTGTGTGAGTCTAACTCGCAACTTGACTGATTTATTCTTATAATTGTTACGTCCGTGCAAAATTTACTAATAACGAAAAATTCAATAACTAATAAGAGGATCTCAAAGATTTTAAATAGTTATATTACCAATTATTTATTAGTTTATAATAATAGTTTGTATTTGTCCCATTATGTTTGGAAATTTACTGCTATAGAAGTTTCAATTAAACTTAAATTTTCTTTTAGTTTTAATTCAAAAACAAAGTAAAAGCTGCACCAAAGAATATACAAACAATAATCAACAACTAGGAAATCTTATAAGAAATAAAACCTGTTGATATATATTTTTTTTAATTGTCAAAGATAATTTTTTTATTTAGTTATTTGAACTGGAAAGAGATTACAATAAAAAAGATTTCAAGCAAATAATATAGCTAAAGAAAGGGAAAAACGAAAAAAAATATATTAGTTACGTCTAGAAAATTTTTTAGAAATAACAAGAAGGCCAATAAGCTGATAAAGAAAATGAAAAGAAAATACTAACTAAAAGAAAAATAAATGAAAACAAGAAACGAAAATGATAGTAAAAGGTTAAGAAGAAAATAACATATTTTTTAAGTCTAATTTAAAGAAACAGAGAAACAGTAGTAAAACTTAAATCGGATTTATAAAATTCAATTTTGAATTAAATAATATTAATATTTAAACTTCTTACCAAGAACATTTTCAAAAAACATCAGACCGCATTAAACTTTAGCATAACAATTTTCAAATTTCACACACACTTGGATAAAGAAAATGATTCTGCCGCAGAAAATACACACAAATGAAAGCAAACAACAAATGGTTTTTATAGGTGAAATAAGACAAAGTATCTATAAGTTCAGTTGGAATGAAAAACAGATTAAAAGTATACAATACCGCTTACAAATACAATGTTGTATTTATAACTGAGCAAAACTTTAGCAAAATTATACAATATATTCCAAAGTAAGATAAAAGAATACTCAAATCCATCAATAACACAGGTCAACACAATTCTTGGTTCCTTCAATTTTTTTCCTGTTATTGGGTGAAAAAAATAGTGCGAGATTGCTAATAGTTTTACTATTTTTTGGTAAAAAAATACAAGAAAATTAAGAACTTGTTAACAAAATTTCGAATGATCCTTTACAAGATTTTCTTGAATGCACGATTTAGGGTAGATCTCGTTGCAAACTCCATCATATGTGAGTCCCGCCTTCCCTGATAACGGTCTTTGATTAACCTAAGATCCTGATGAAATTTTTCACTCCGTTTCTCACTAGAATCTCGCCTAAGTATTGTGGACATCGATCTAAATGCGAGTGCAGGAAGTGGATTTTTATGTTCGTGTTGAATCTTAGATCTTTCAAGTTCGATATAATGCAATCAAAAAGCTTGACGTGGCCGTCAGATTTCATATTGCCTAAAAAAATACTCATAACCAAAACAAATTAATTCCAAGCTTTGGAGTCGACAGCACTTGATTTCACAAAATTTGGATCATTTACGAATTGTCTAATCTTTGCTCCATCAAAATAACCAGCTTACAATATTTCTGTACTTAATCCCGGACACTTGCGTGAAAGAAAATTGAAACTATCGCCAAACAAAAGCCAAATAATTGCTAGAGACCTGTGCAACAATTAAAATTTTTTTAAAAAATGAACTGTGGAAATTTGTACAGAATATGTGTTGCTACGGCCGCTATGACATTTACTAAAAATTAAAGGTTGTCCCGACAGTGACATATTTTTCACGTATAGTGATTTGATTTTTTAATCGTAATAGGTAGAATCTTGATATATTCATAGAAAGAGAATTACCATGGCCGCTATAACAAATAATAAAATTAAAGGGTGTTCCGACAGAGAGATGATTTCTTCATAAATAGCCTTATTTTATAAACCGTCATCGGGAGACTATTAAAATGTTTACAGTAGATGTTGTACTTCGGCCGCTGTAACAATTACTACTAACTAAAGGGTGTTCCATCAGTGACATGATTTTCACGTATATTACCTTATTTTTAATCCGATATTTTTATAGAAAGTGTATTACTATGGCGGCTATAAGAACAATTACTAAATTTTAAAGAGTGTTTCAATAGCGATGCATGACTTCAACTTTAAGCGAATATGACTTTAACTTTAAAATTAAAGGGTGCCCCATAAGATGTGAAAAAATTAGCAACTTGAATTTTTACGTGTGTAAGTCTAACTCGCACTTGACTGATTGATTTAGTTTAGTTGGATCAGTCATATTTTAAAATGGTGTTTAAATAGCTGCCTCATAGTCATCAGCATTATACCAGCTTCCCTACCATTTTTAACTTTATAAAAGTCGTCAACATTACTGTTGTACTGTTTGCTTAACATACTTTAATTGGATTTCTTATGTCTTCACAACACGTGTTGCATGAATATTATAACTTTTAAGGTATTTTTGTTGAAACTTTTACTCTATTCAGTTGAAATCCTGAAAACCTCCTCATGTCTAAGCAAAGTACACTGCACAGTGTTTACTTTGATAACAATGAAAATATTCTTTGTACGAATTACACTCAAGCATATATGTACATCACCATTACTGAAAGTTGCTTACGTATTTCAAATACATATAAAATATTTAGAGAAAACACGAACAAAAGTGCTTGTTTGTTAGTTAAACATGGCTAAACGATTGAACTAATCTTGATGACACTTAAAACGAATATAAACTCTTAAGTAGAAGTATGAGTATAATAAAACTAATTTAAAAACTATGTTCGTTTATAATAATTTTCAAAACTGCCCAACCGATTTCAGAGTTATCTTTGTGTTTCCTAGGTGACAGGCGATATATTTGATCCGATTGTTGGCCATAAAACTTTAACTAACAATTTATACAGCGAAATTTTGCCTGAGGTGTAGGAGTTTGTTATGTAGAAATTAAAAAGAAATATATTTATGGAAAAGCCGGTTAACTGATGTGATTAAACGATTTCCTTATCAAAAACCCGAAACCGAATGGCGTTTTTAAGCCACAAAAAACTTTAATTCGGTTTCGATTTTTATACTTATAAATAAAATATTATGAATGTAGGTTTACACTGTTACTTTTCATTTATTTTCTTTTTGATTGCAGAAATTGTGTTTATTTCATATGAATGACAAGGGCGGCCATTGGTTATTTTTCGTACAATTTGTTCTCATCCATTTCCGTAGGCATATACTTTATACGTTTCTTTTTTACTTTACCATACATAGTATGGGTAAAGTATAGTAATCGTGAAAAAATCGATGTCGGGATTTTACCGGATCTTTTTGATTCGAAGTCTCATATTATGTTCATTTGATTATTCAGGGCATTATACCATCTACAGACATCATCACAAAGTCGAATCTTTTTCAAGAACTATCTGAGATCATTATATGTTATAATACCTTAATACATTCTCAGTTCTGACTTACTCATACGTAACAGCTTATCCCGTTCTCCATTACCTTTTTCCTCCAGCAGTGATATCGTCCGTATGTTCCTTATACAATTCATTCCTCATTGCGTCCGCATCATGTCTGCAGTTTTCTCTTATCTTCTCATATATAGATAGAATCGAGACCAATGTATATGTCTTCACAACTGACACTTGTCTCCAGCTCGTGCCAACTCGTCTGTAGCTTCGTTTCCGAAGATGTTGTAATGACCGGGTACCAAGCACATTTTCAGTGCGTCTTGTTCTTTGAGAACTTGTAGCCTGACTGTCTATGTAACATTTCTTGAGAATATCGGAATCGTAGAAAATAACCTAGCAGCTTTACACACCTCAAAATTTGGGCTTGGAAAATATTACATAAGTTATCCAATCTAGAACTGAGTCTAATATCTAACTTATCGCAGTATACTCTACTTCCTGTATTATTATCCTTTTTTTCAACCATCTGTGTGTATATCAATTTGTGCAGTGTAATTATCCAGAGGTTTCCAATCATCTTCTATTGGGATGATTGTGGTAAGAGCCTTGTCCCAGTGGATTTCAGGTCTCAAATAAGTAATCCACTCTTAGGTATTTACTTTATATAAAGGTACCCATCACTGCATAAAATTCTAAAATTTATATAAAATTCTAAAACTCTAAAATTATTGTAAAGCTCTGTAATAGGTGTTTAAAATATTTTAATAACAATGTAATTCCACAAAGTAAAAATAAAAATCAAATACAAAATTTATTCAATTGGATATTTGGAAGTAAGTAATTCATATTTTGTGATTATTTTAAAACAGCGCCATCTATTGCGCAACTGTATTTATACCGCTTTCAATATAAAAATAAAAGATGCCTTAAGGTATGCAGGACCTTTAAATCGGCGTAATTTCAATGCTTTTTCTTTACTTTCTCTTGGAAATAAGATATTTTTGCAGAAAGAAGTATTCTATATTGAAGTCAGGATACTAGTGTACCTCCTTACAAAATCTTGTTAAAATCCATCCGGTAGTTTTTACGTGATGCGAACACAACGATAAAGACAGAGAGAGAGACAGACAGACAGATAGACAGGAAATTAGTTACTATTTTACTATATGTATAGATAATAGCAAGTTTTAGAACTGCATACTAGAACTAGCGAGAATTATTTCATGCCAACCATTAAGCTGAATTTATACTAAATTAAGTCAAAAGAAAACAAAAACGAATTTAATTTCATGTTAATTTTTTACCCACTGTATAAATATATTTACTTTCCATCCACAATTTTATTCAAAATTTGTTTTTAAGGCTTATGAAAGTATGCAGAAATGCAGAACTCATACATATAATAATACATATAAGATTGTAAATCTACATATGTATAAGTTTTCACAAAACCACCTACACGTGCTTGTAAAATATTAAAAAAAAAGAATTCTTTTAAAAACAGTAAATTACAGTTTGTGATTGTTATTGTAGTATTTGAAAATAAATATTTGGTCTTTTGAACGTGTGCTGATTAGTAATTGTCGGTATGTATAAAAGCTGTTATTATATTACATTGACTATGAAATTTAAAATTTTCACCTCAATAAAATTTAATATGGTGGTTTATTATTATATCTACTTCCTCATAAATTGTAATTCATATTATGTACTAAATTACGATATTTCGTAAGACGAGCTTATTTGTGAATTGTTGTAATACATATATTAATACGTAGTTATGTAATAAATCGACTATATTTTATTCTTTTAGAAATGTCGTAAGCTTTTTAAAAATAATCAAGATCAAAAGCCTTTAAAGATTAAAATAAAAACGATAGATATTTTTAACCGACTTCAAAAAAAGAAGGAGGTTATCAATTCGTCTGAATGTTGCTTTTTTTTATGTTTGTGCCCGCAGAACTCAGTCATTTTTGAACCGATTTTAAAATTTTTTTCTTTATTATAAAGGAAATGCTTACAGATTGGTCCCATTTTAAAAGAAGTTCAGAATTTTAAAAATTAAAGGGTGTCCCCATACAACATTCGTGTTTTTTAGGTGTATTATGAACCGTAAAGAGCACCCTTGTAAAATTTTAAAAAACTGCATATTACTATAGCTGGCAATAACAGAAATTAATAAAAAAATAAACTCAATTTAAATATATGAACCATTTGAACCATTGTAGACAATCACTTGAAAATTGGACAGAATGTCCAATATTTATAATCAGAAATATTTATAATTAGAAATTAAAGGGTGTCCCAATAGTTGATGTAATTTGATGTATATTAAAAAACTTTTGACCGTAACAGAGAGACGGTTGAAATTTACAAAGAACCTGTAATTCTAAGTCCGTTATAAATTTGGAAACTAAAGGGTGTTCCCATAATTGATGTAATTTTTCCTATATAGCCCTATCTTTTGAACCGTTATAGACAAACACTTGAAAATTAGAGAGAATCTCCACTACTATGTCCTGTATAATAATATTTATTAATATTTAAAATTATAAAGGGTGTCTCAATAGTTGATGTAAATTGATGCATATGACTAAACTTTTGAACTGTTTTAGACAGACATTTGAAATTTACAAAGAATCTGTCCTTTAAAATAAGTGTTTAATTTAAAATTTTACATTAAAGGGTGTCCCCTAGGTGATATTGTTTAACCTATATGGCCATTTTTTTGAAACTGTTACTTTTTATTGCTGTGTCAGTAATAATAAATGTAAAAAAATAAATGGTGTCCTCATATCTGACGTAATTTGTCATATAAGGCTTTAACTGCTGAACCGTTATGGATAGACATTTGAATGTACAGAACGTATATTACTATGTCCGTTAGAGCAACAAGTATAAAAGTGTTTGATTTGCCTACTATTTTTTACAGATAACTTCCTTTTAAATTTTTAGTTTAGAATTGATGCACATATATTTGTTGTGTAGTCGGTTTTTTTTTTGCAAGAATTATGTTATGTGTAAACGATTTCTTAAAAGCCTTTTTAAAACTTTTGGGAATATTATAAAAATATATATTTTGAAAGAAAATTTTTCAATCTTTTTTTTCCGTCTTAGGTTTAAGTTGTTCACATCACAAACAACGATACATATACCCATGGAGGATAAAAGTAGAGCCTACGTAATTAAATAATATATTCATAACAAGTAAGCACGCTATAATCTTAACTTATATACCCTTCACCATTATGATGAACTGATGTTTGCCTAATTTTTTATTTTTATGGTTTTCAAGTTTAGAAAATAAACAAATATAAAATGACCCTGTAAATTCGCCTAAAAAAAAGTTAAAAATTACCAAATGAATAATTGTTTTAAAAATTACCCAAAAAAGAAAAATGAAAATTTGGCCAAAAAATTGTGAAAAAATACCCAAATATTAGTGATATAGTTTACTGTTAGAAAACTTTTTGTTTCTAACTCTAAATAATATAAAACCATATTCATATCACTATTCGAACACCCTTTGAGTTTTAGAAATTGTTGTTATAGCGACCATGGTAACACACTTTCTACGAAAATATGGAGAGACTATTTTTTACGGTTAAAAAAGGGACCATATGTATGCAATTCACGACACTATCTGAACACCCTTTAATTTTTAGTTTTAAATAATGTGTGTAAATTTGAAGTATCTGCTCTTTACGGTTCAAAAAATAATTGACAAGAATAACGCGGCAGTTTTGGAACACCCTATAATTTTCAGTATTTATTATTATAACGGCATTGGTTATACAACTTGTGTGAAAATGTCAAGAGTCTAACTTTTACGGTTCCAGAGATAGAAGGCGCTGACAAACGGACAGACGGACGGTCGTGTTAGCGGAAACATCAGGTTACGAAACCCTAAACCCTAAAAATCTTGTAACACCTTATACAAGGACAAAAAACACAAATATTTTACGCGACAATTAATTTACTACCACGTAGTTCTCATAGAAACTATTGCTCAGGAGCTAGAATTTATTTAAATAAAACGAAACTTATAGTCTAAATCGGCCAAAATAACTAACAATATTTGCCAACGACCATATAAAGCACTGAATACATCAGTATCCATCAGTTTTCTGAAAAAAAAAGCCACGTCGCACAGTGATTTATCCCAAAATAAGGATGCGACAAAAATAGAAGGAATTGACACAGACTTTCAAAACTTTGCAGGGCAATTATATTTAGCCTAATTAAGATAAATTTTAGTTTTTGAAAGAATCTGAATAAGGCCACGCCTACCGCTAATGTTTCAAAAAGCTAATGTTCTTATATTTGCTATATTATTCAAAGAAAAAAATGTGAAATCATATGTTTGTTAAACCCATCATAATTGCTCTTGAAAAAAGGATTTTTGATCCTGTCAAATGTTCTTTATAGAAAAAATGAAATAAATCTTACAAAAATTATGCGAATGGAATTTTAGAAAAAATCCTTTCAAAGCTCATCGCCACTAGTTGAAACCCTCTCTTCGTCATTAACGACACTTTGTTTTATATACTCGTATTTATAAATATCTTCAAAATCTATATTATTTTCAATCTAAATATTCCCTCTTAAACACATAAGTGGATCTATTGATATTAAACAATCAGTCATCAAATCCTTATGCGTGTCTATTTGAGATGTTTTCTGGGTATGCGACAACAGTACTTTTCTCATATTTTTCTGTTTCTAGAACTTTTTCCAACCAGCCTAAAATGATTTTTTTATTTAATTATCAAAAGAATCTATAATTAATTACACAGGGCAACAGCAAAAATATGCTCGAGTAACTACTATATACATTTGATGTATCATGACTACCTTTGTACAAAAATGGTAAAATTTTTAAATTCTATGGATAGATTTTTTTTTAAAAAATTTTTTTTTAAAATTGCAATTTTTTTGAGACGTTTCTTCAAATAATTAATGATAACTCAAAAACTACTAGTCCGATATTATTAAAATAAATTCAGAAAAATTAAGATTTGCATAGCCTTTAATTCGTCTATATATCGCGTTTCAATCGGATCAATAGTATCGGAGTTATAATAAAAAACTTAAGAAAAAAATATATTTTTTACGTAAAAATGGCAAAAATTTTCATTTTAAAAAAATCATAAAAAATCGAAAACGGCAAAAAACTTCCAGATTCATTTTTTTATCGCATAGCGATATATAATAGCAACAAAATGAGATATCAACCATAAAAATCGATTGATTTTTTTCGAATTTATTCACATTTTAGTGAATTCGCTCATTTTCACAAAATTTTAGTTTTTTGCTTGATATACGCATTATAGCGGGTTTTCAAATGTGTGAAAAACATAAATTTTCCAATTTCAAGGGGTGCATGTCGGATTAATGTTAGATTTGATGAGAAACTTCCACCCACAAAATTTTAGTCGAATTCGACAACGTTAACACGTAGCGCATAGGCCCCAAATCTGAAAAAAAGCGTTTAAATCGAAAATAATTGACAAATTTTCAGTTTTTGCAAAATTAACGCTATTTACTTCCCCTTTTGCAAAAAAGTGGATCCTGGTCCTTAGGGCAAACACAATGAGATTTACAATAAGCTACATGTCTTTAAGTTTTCGAGTTATTACAATTTTCACTGGCCATTATATGTCCTTGAGAACTTACCGAAGACAATTTACAAAAACATTTTACTTTTAAAATTTTTTATTTTTTTCTTTTTTAACAATAAAATATAAAATTTCGCTAAAATTGACTGATATCTTCCTATTACACAACGCAACAAAATAAAAAAATTAGATGCTTTTGAAACCACTATACAATATCCAGGTACTGCCAAAGTGTTTTGGATGAATGAGAAATGTATGGCAAAACAAGTACGCGAAATACTGTTTTGGGCAAAACACGTATTTCTGTGGGACACGTGTTACTGTGGAAATACAGTATTGAATGTAGAAAATTGTTTGGAACAGATCTTTATGGCATTTTTATGATTTTCAGAATTAAAAAAAGTAAGCAATAAAGGAAAAGTTTTTTAATTTTTACGATTTCAGTAGAAATCTGATAAACGATGAAATGCTCCTTTTCTGTTGGCTACCTGTCGCCCTTGCTTCATTTTGACAATTGCGGCGGCAAAGTAATAAACGTTCATAAATTTGCGTGCACGCCGAATTGGGTTTTTCCGCTGGCTACCTGTAAAGATTGATTTTTTGCATAGCATTCCTTAATGTTTTTACGATTCTTGGGAATAGGTAAAAAATAGGACCACATTAAGGGTTGTTCGAAATTTTAGTATCATTATTTATAAGAGCTCCTTGAGCCATTTCTATTCATTCAACAAGTGTTTGCGGTAACAGAAGCATAATTTTCAATCAGCCATGAGCAAGAAAACTAGAACATTTTTATGTAAAAACAATCCGGACTCATTTTGTTATGTGTGCGGCCAATATATTAACGAAAAAAAAACGGAAATGCTTCTCAGCTTCATTTCAAAAGTCATATGAAGATTGCTTTAATATAAATCCGAAGAATTTTAACGAACATTGGACTCCGAGTACTATATGTACTTCATGTCGATTCAATTTAACTCTAAGCTCATCTAACAAAAAGTAAGTATAGGTTAATACATTTGGAATATTTTATAAAATTTTTAATTTTCTGTTATAAAAATTTTTCAGACCACACTGGGGAATTTCGAAGCCTATGCTATGGAGAGAAACAACGAATCATGAATCTGATTGCTATTTTTGTTTAACTACAAAAACCGGCTTTGGAAAACATTTGCGATGGTCTTACCCTACGAGGTCTGCTGATGGGTTTCAACTTGCAGTTCTACATTCACAGGAAATTATGGATGCACAAGATCAGGGACCAAGCTGTAGTCAAGTGCTTTCATCTTCACAAGGACACTCAACCTCAAGCATGTGTTCTCAATCAGGAAGTTCAGATCCAGAACTACCTATATCTGAAAATGACGAGTTCATCCCACACAAAAATATCTCACCGAGACCATGGAATCAAGACCAGCTAAATGATGTAATAAGAGAACTTGGATTGTCAAAAGCATCTTCGGAATTACTTGCATCCCGGATGAAGGAATCAAAGGAATCAAAATAACGGAGGAAACTAAAGTTTCGTATTACCGTACCCGAGAAAAAGGCTTACTTCACTATTTTGCAGAAGAGGACGATTTTGTCTGCTGCACGGATATTCCTGGTTTGATGACTGCCATGGGCTTACATAGATATGATTCAAGCGAATGGCGTTTATTTATTGACTCATCAAAACGCAGCTTGAAGTGTGTCCTTTTGCACAATGGAAATAAATTTCACTCCTTGCCAATCGCACATTCAACCAAGGTAAAAGAAGAATACTCTGTAATTACATTGGTCATGAAGAAGATAAAGTATAATGAACATAACTGGGTAATTTGTGTTGATATTAAGATGGTAAATTTCCTATTAGGTCAACAAAGTGGCTATACCAAATACCCTTGTTTTTTATGTTTATGGGACAGCAGAGCTAAGTCAGAACACTGGAAGAGAAAACAATGGCCTTATAGGGAAACACTGGACCCAGGTATGAGGAATGTTATAAATGTACCTCTGGTGCCCCGAGATCGCATCATATTACCCCCTCTTCACATTAAACTTGGTCTGATGAAACAATTTGTTAAAGCACTTAACAAAGATGGTGAATGTTTCCAGTATATTTCAAGGAAGTTTAAAAGTTTGAGTATGGAAAAGCTGAGAGCAGGAATATTTGACGGCCCACAAATTCGCAAATTGGTCAAAGATACTGATTTTCTCAGTTCAATGTCAGAAATTGAGAAAAATGCATGGGATTCGTTTGTATGGGTTATTCAACATTTCTTAGGAAATAACAAGGATGATGATTATGTTGCGCACGTTGAAGAGATGTTAACTCACTTCCAGAATCTTGGATGCAACATGAGCATCAAGTTACATTACCTTCACAGTCACTTAGATCGTTTTCCTGAAAATCTAGGAGACTTAAGTGAGGAACAGGGCGAACGATTTCACCAAGATATTCGGACAATGGAGGAAAGATACCAGGGTCGCTGGGATGCACACATGATGGCAGATTTTTGCTGGAGTATTCAGAGCAACACTTCGTTATTCAATAATAGAAAATGTCATAAAAGAAAATTCCAAAGTTTGTAGTTTATAATATTTATTTATTTATTTCCTTATTTTATATGTTGTAATAAATTTAAATAATAAAATATAAAATAAAAGAAAATACATGAATAAAACAATGAAATGCATTTTCGATCTATTCCATCGATTTGACTTAGTTACATTTTTTTGTCAATTGCCTTCGGCAAGTAACTTGAAAACTGTTTAACCGATTTAAAAGATATGTAGCTTATTGTAAATCTCATTGTGTTTGCCCTAAGGAGCAGGATCCACTTTTTTGCAAAAGGGGAAATAAATAGCGTTAATTTTGCAAAAACTGAAAATTTGTCAATTATTTTCGATTTAAACGCTTTTTTTCAGATTTGGGGCCTATGCGCTACGTGTTAACGTTGTCGAATTCGACTAAAATTTTGTGGGTAGAAGTTTCTCATCAAATCTAACAATAATCCGACATGCACCCCTTGAAATTGGAAAATTTATGTTTTTCACACATTTGAAAACCCGCTATAATGCGTATATCAAGAAAAAAACTAAAATTTTGTGAAAATGAGCGAATTCACTAAAATATGAATAAATTCGAAAAAAATCAATCGATTTTTATGGTCGATATCTCATTTTGTTGCTATTATATGTCGCTATGCGATAAAAAAATGAATCTGGAAGTTTTTTGCCGTTTTCGATTTTTTATGATTTTTTTAAAATGAAAATTTTTGCCATTTTTACGTAAAAAATATATTTTTTTCTTAAGTTTTTTATTATAACTCCGATACTATTGATCCGATTGAAACGCGATATATAGACGAATTAAAGGCTATGCAAATCTTAATTTTTCTGAATTTATTTTAATAATATCGGACTAGTAGTTTTTGAGTTATCATTAATTATTTGAAGAAACGTCTCAAAAAAATTGCAATTTAAAAAAAAAATTTTTTTAAAAAAAATCTATCCATAGAATTTAAAAATTTTACCATTTTTGTACAAAGGTAGTCATGATACATCAAAACTATATAGTGGTTTTAAGAGCACATGAAATTTTTTTTATTTTGTTGTGCTGTGTTATTAATAAAATATTACATAAATTACGCGGATTAAAATTGTAAGTTCGTTAAATTTACTAAATCACAGTCACTCACTTGTACTCACCTTAGAGTAGTATTTTCCACATATTAATAAAAATTAAAGCGTACTGAAAGTTTACTTTATGTCAAATTTTTTTTTTATAAAAATGACTTCAAGTAAACTTAATTTCTTTATGAACAAGGACACTTATATATTATAGTGACCCCAATGAAATTGTTTAGTCATTCTGTTTTATTGAAGTATTTATCTACAGAAACTTATTTTTATAATTGACTAAAAATAATATTAAATATAATCACAAAAAAAGGAAAAATATGTTTCTTTTAATTGATTGTTTTTCCAAGTTCCGGTTCCAATGTTATAATTTTTTTCTTGCCAATCAATAGAAGACATTATAAGAGTACAAAAACCGGAAAAAACAGTATACCATATTTTTCCTTTTTTTGTAATGTTCAATAAAACTTTAGCAATTTTTTAGTTTCAATTAAAATAAATGCGATCTTTATTACCATTAAAAAATTATTATAAACAAACTTTATATATTAAAATGTATATGTATTTTATAGGAAACATACTAAGCCATTATACACATTCAACTTTAAGTTCCTGTTGCAAAAATAAATTTTTAGCGATTATTTTTGTGAAACAATAAAAAACTACTTCATTTGTGACTTCAGCGCCCGCTTGCAGAAAAAGGAGACAATGTCAGTATTTTCTTCCTTCAGCATTTTCCCGATTTTGGATTTTATGAAAAACAGTCTTCTTATATTTTGCGGCATTTGTAGTAGAGAAATTCGAGCCAAAATCAATAAAATGGACTTGAAACAAATTTAGTTCTTTTCAAAGTTGCGGCAAAATTTTCTTAATTTATTTTTTAATTTGAATAATATGACTTTTTACGTGGGAGAAGAAGACACTTTAACAAAATATTTGCAAAAACTTCTAATAACTCATTATTGCTAATAGGGCAATTCCAGGTCAAATCAACAAGGCACTCAAAATGACTACTTCAGATTTTATTAAACCTTTTTTTTATATTCTTCGACTCTCTGAATCCAGCTAAAAAACTGTACGAGATAGAATATTTTTAAAATTATATTTGGCTTCAAAAAGTCTAAGAATATAAATAACAAATGTTTCCATTAAATCCGGGGTGGTAAATTTAAAAACAATATTTTTTGTTGTTTTGATTTGGAATTACCCAATAATGTTATCTACCAGAAAAACCAAATTTTGATCTTCTGATTCCAAAATTTTAATGTGTGCAGCAGTTTAAAAAAATGGTCAAAACTAATTTTTTTTTTATAAAATAAAAAATATAATTATCTGAATTTTGCGCACTCTGGTGTCGTCAGAAGGAGCTAAAACTTAAAAATTCTTTCACACGGGTTCGAGTTATGGTGTTAGCTGTCGAATAGTATAACCTTCGTTACAATACAATATATAGTTATTTTTTGTATTTTTGTCTATGGAACAGAGCACTGTGCGCCGCCGTGGGCGTCCTGACAATATTTTGTTCGATTTTACTTTGAGAGTAATTCACACAGAATTTTAAGACTCTTACATTTATAGTGCTTCAGTTATGGTTTAAGTATTTTCATTATATACAGGTACCCATCCCGGGATAAAATTCTAAAATTTATATAAAATTCTAAAAATATTGTAGACTTCTGTAAATAGTGTTAAAATTCAAAAATAAGTTTGCAGTACTTTGAAATCGCTGAAATTGCTTACTTGCACTACTTTTTCTTTAGGAAATTATATATTTTTGCGAAAAAAAGTATCCTATATTTGAATGAAGCTACTAAGGTATCTCCTTAGTACTCCACTTTGATTACTAACTGCACTGGTATCAAAATTTTCAAAAAATATTTCATGTACAGAAATGGTCCTGTTATAGTTTTATTATATGTATGTATGTACGAATATAGATATTTTTAATTCAGCTTAAGAAAATTGTTTCTAGTCTTATTGTACATATTTTTAAATTTCTGGCTCTTGCTGAAATTCACAAAATGAATCATACTTTCTTTTTCTTTCTACACTAGAGAAGGGTTTTATTACTGATATTATAAACTAAAAATGACAAATTTAACAAATGTTATCATAAATTTAACCACACTATTATTTATTTTTCTCTTTCATTTTGTTCAAATAACAGGTGGCGCAAAAGTATTGGCATATCAGAATCTGAATTGGGTAACATTTTATTAGAAATGAAGAATTAAGATCTGTATTCGTGACAATTTTATTTAATTGTGTAAAATAGATGAAACTAAATTGAAAAAACATATCGGTCAAATGACCCCCGAGATGATGTACATTTGTGCTCGGGTTACCGAAATTTGAATTGTTGCTCGTAAGATATCACGCTCAAAATTGGCGATTTATTTCTATTGATAGCTCTTAAGACTTGCTCGATTTCCAAAAGCTGCAAAGCTTAATTATGGCGCCGTCCCCGAAAGAGAAGTTCACTCAGCTCGGAAATTGATTAAACAGAAAAAAATATATAAATTCACGTTATTTAGGTGTTTATCACTCTTTTTTATAGTTGTCAACTATTTCCTTATCTGCAGACAACGTAGATGTGAAAGCAAAAGTCGCAATTTTTGCTCCACCAGAAATAAATATAGTTACATTTTCCTCTTTAATTGAAAAAAGTATAAAGAAGGTGAAATTGTGCACGTTTCCAATATTTTTAACCATACAGATGGCGCATTAAGGATACCAGAACAAATTCGAAAGTACCAGCAGAAATTTTACGTAAAAAAAACAATAGTTAAATAAAAATTTTATATTTGTATATGTGATCCATATACTTGTATATGAGTTTATGCATCAGTATCTGGGTTAGAAAGTGGTTTTAGATAGTATCGTTTTGACTGTTATTGCATTATAGGATGCATGCTGTAAGTGTCTAAATGCAAAGAACTAAATACAGAATTTGGAAAAAAAGTAATAGATAACCTCCCAACATGAAGTTTTTAGCAACATGTGTTCAAGTTTTTTTCTTTGTTTGATTTATTTCTATAACTGCATCTGTGTACTATTTCTTTTTGTTGATACAATGTAGTTCAGTAAACTCGTTACCTACTTTGGTGTTTATAATAAGTACGAGTTTATATAAAAGGAATAAAAACGGTCCTTTCAAATATTGAACAAAGTTTTATTTATACATTTTTGTGCAGTAATGCTCATACATATTCGTATACCTATATACATATTTATATTAACTTTTAATGGAAAAATACATTCAATGAAGTTTATTTTCAGATATTAGAAGAGTTTGTTTTTAATAAAACATTTTAAGATTTATTTTTCTATTTCAGCTTGAGTTCAGTTAGTAATACCTTTCATAAGTGAAGCCATCCTTTATTTAGTTTTGCTTCTGTAGTACTAACATTTACTTTCCGGTAATGTTTGATCCGTCTTGTATTTGTTAGTCTATGTTACACTTTTCATCATTCTCGAATTGTAGTTTTGTCTTTTTAATAATCTAAAACATTTTGCATACAGATGAAATTTGAAGTCAGGCTTTATTTCGCTTTATTCTCTCGAAGAAAGTGTAATATTAATTACAAAAGAGGTGATTAATATTAAAGAAAAATTGGGAAAACTTTATTTTAGACACTTGGAGAATGTCATGAATTTTCTGGACAGCTACGTGCGTCTTCAGCATTCTTCGCAGCTATCAACTTTGGGTAGTGTTAAATTGTAAACATTATCTTTTTAACCAACTAAACTTCGAGAAAAACGCATTCAATCATCTATCACCAAAGTATTTAAGTGTTCTAATATAATATAGTATAATATGACCAAAAAATGTGTTCAGTTTGTTCGAAGCAATCATATTATTACAAAAAATAAAATATTGATTACTGTCAACCTTCTTTTTAATTGCTCGTAATTTTCTAAAGCTTAAATCCCCCATCCACGTTTATTATGTGTCTCCCCATAGTTGTAAGCCTTAGTCAGTGCTGTACATTCCTTCCAACATTATATGCCCTGCCATCACAGCCTCTTCTGTTCTCAGTCTGAAAATATCAAATTCTGTAATTTTCGTATTGCCTATATGATATATGTAGTTTACTTCACTTGTCACTAATGCAGTTATAGAGCTTAAGGTAGATTATCTACAATTATTGAGCTGAACTTCGAGCCGAGAGGCTATAGATTTAATAGGTATTTGTGTCTATCTCTTGCGGACCAAAAGAACCGTAGGCTGTCTTTTTCATCTCCCATGCTGCCTCTTTTTTCATAGCTTCCCGATGCTCTCGATTGATCAATTTGATTTTATCAACATTTTAAATTAAAAGCCCAGTATGTATTTTGCTAGACTATACCTGTTGCTGTATTTGCCATTCCAGTCAAGCTTAGTGGACAGTCATATTCTTCGTTTGCTTCGATTTGTTACTGGATTTTGAGTTTTTTGAGATATTTGATCAATTAAGATACGTTTCCATTTAATTGGGCACAAAATTATGATCGTTTACTCCATCCGTAATTGTGTTGTCACCTTTTTGACCCCATGGTTATCTGTGCCTAGGCAGGAAGGCTATGCTAGGGTTGACACAACACTTTATGGGTAGTTGCATTCAGAGTCAGGTCGGCGTAAGCCAGGATAAACTCAACTTCTCCTACACTACCAACTTAATGATAACGGGTTTTGAGCGTTTCATGAGACTTTTCATAGTTTGCTTTGGGCGGAAGACTTGGTAGCATTAGTCCGTCAGCCTTTTCAGTAGGATTCCACTCCTACTTACTGAAGTGTTAGAATACTGTCAGCGCCGGCTATGTTCGTCAAAACAGTTTCGTAGTTGCGGTATTCCTTAATTAAGACTTTACCGGGCGCGGTCTTAATGCCCATATAAGGGCCGCAATATTTACACATTTTGATTACTTAGTGTACTACGATGTTGCCACTCAGGGAAGTAGGTTACCACCTATTTAAGGACGGCGCTTACTCTTCGCAAAAAGTTCAATGGGTTCTTAAGATATTTTCAATCTCACCCTCCCTCTGTGCTACTCTTGGTTGGGACTGCTTATTAGATATTCACAGTTAACCTCCATATCTGTGGGCCTTTTGGCTATCCATTACCTGCCGACCCCCATGGTAGCCTGATCTTAACCCCAAGTATATGTATGTATGTCCTCCACCCTCCCCAAGTGTATGTATGTCTGTATGTATGTATGTATGTATGTATGTATGTATGTATGTATGTATGTATGTATGTATGTATGAATTTATGTATGAATTGTATGTATGTCTGAATTGTATGTATGTATGTATGTATGTAGGTATGTATGTATGTATGAGTGTGTATTTGTCAAACAAATACGGATGATTCCCACATTTGCTTTGACTTTTTCTTTTCGTTTTGTGTATTCTTTAATATCTGCTAAAAATGCACTTGAATTGTTATTAAAGGTCCACAAAATGTACTTGGCATGCAACATGAATTGCAATTTTTTCTGTGCTCCTGCAAAAATTAAAAAAAAAGTTAGAGAATACAATCGAAATGAATTGAGATAAAGCAGCAGTTGCAACAACAAAACACCATGTATATACTACACTGTTATGTAAAAGAAATGAACTAAACTCAGTTAATACTACCAGTATGTATGTACATAGGTACTCGTCTGTGATTCAAAATGTTGTACGTGACTCTTTTAAAATAGTAGGTGTTCGTAGTGCTGCAGTATTTATTTAGTTTCTTATTAGAAAAAAAACTGCATCTGTGAATTAGAAAAAGAGTTTGTAATTGTTTGTGCTGACTGTAGTTACAAGTGACTGTGATGCATTTCTACTGCAGTCGACATAAACGCAATTTCATTTGACAAATATGTAATTGCTCCTAATGTGTTTACCAAGAACATAACTATTTTCATAAATGTACAATGAAAGTACCATTAAATGTGATGCTATAATGTGATACATATACATATGTATGTATATGTGCTTCATATAAATAAGAATTTAATAAGTGATGTGAGAAAGCAACGCTTTACTTTATCGAAAATACTAGGTGCCTAGCTTCAAGGAATAAAATAAAACTATGAAACCTCTGTGAATTTGTGTCTTTAAAAAATATAATTGTAGATTTAATTTTCCGAGTCTTATTTGTCTTTAATTGCTAGAAGTTTCAATTTTTTGCTTTATTTGCAGGAGGATCTCCTTGAGTATCTAAAAGTATTAAAAGTGAAATGCATATTAATAAAAATACCGTTAGAGGTTTAAATGTTTGGGTGGTGACTTTTAGAACGAAGACATGAATAACGAATGAAAGCAGAAAAAATGAGTCCATACAAGACATTACCAAAAGAAGTACCTTTTTAAAGTTAAAAAGCATTAGGAGTTGAGAAAAATCCATATATACATTAAGTATACTTAACAAATAAACAAAAGCGTAAAAAACCATTATGTAGTGCTTTGAAGTCAGCAGCTAGAAGTATTTCTGCTACTTAGAAACTATTAAACGAGATACTATTCAAAGACAAGCAGTCGCAATAGAATAAGATGGCAAGTAATTACGATTTATACAAATTGTTAAACTAAAAAAATCTACTCACTCACTCCTTTTCGACATTTGGCTTAGAGGTTGGCAGACCAACGTATAAGCTCTAATAAATAGGACAAAATTGCTGTAATGTTCTTGCCTCAGTACAAAATTAATCTGTATCTTTAGGTTATCTAAAATTGGGTAAAGGTTTCCAAATTAAGTAAATTAAATAGTTAGTGAAATGGCCTACTAAATCTAGTTTTTAGGGGGTCCAATCTTTAGTCCTCCCAATTTACTGTAAACACCAATAATGAAATTAATAAAACTTTGCAGCCTTGTCTGCCTTTTCGGTCCCCCAAACAACATTATCGATTAATTTTCTCCACTTTTCTTCCCTCAGAACCCTTTTTTTTAACAGGTTTCGTCAGTTGCTACCTCAATGAGAGGTATCTATGTTTCGTAATTCAATGACATACCTTTTGCCGTATAAACTGACATATGTTTCCCTTTGTATCTAAGTTTTGAAAATAGATAAAACCTATTGCACCTCATAGATAAATATCTATTTATCAGGCATGTCACAAATTCCGTTCGGAATTGAAATGATTCCGTAGTTACCATTCCGATCGGAATGGTTTTAGCTGCTATAGATTCCGTTCGGTTTAAGTAAATCTAAAAAATACAAAACCACTTTTTATGTATTACATATTGAAACATAAGAACGAATGTCCTGCATAGTTTATGCGTCTAAAAATGCTAAAAGTTTTAATTTTACATAGCAAATTGGAATTGGTTTCGTTCCGAAAAATTTTTTCGTTTTACGTTTTCTAGAGAAGCCAAGTACGGAATCAATTCCACTTCCGAACGAAATTTAGCTTTGTAACATAGCAGTATATTTGCAATTTAATTAAAATTGCTTCACACATAAAAGCTCTTGTTTTTTAATTCTTGCCCCTTCGGGTCTGATTTAGCCTTTTAGACCTTCTAAATAAGGACCTATCAATGTTTAAAACATTATTTAAATCGGTGTAGTCATATACATTTCGAGTTTTTTTTTAATCGCTTTGGGAGCGATTTTATAAACGGAAATTGAGTATTTCTCCTTTTATATGTTGCAAACTTCATTCAAATCAATTTAGCCGTTCAGTAATAGGAAAGCTAACAATTACTTTGTATAGGAAATATTAGTCTCTACGGTTCTTTATTTTCTTTATAAATTGATCTCGCAACCCACGTTATTGTCAAGTACATTGTATCAAATTTAGAGAGCGCGCTGCAGTAGTTTTGTATATATAGAATATTAGTAATTGCTCTCTATGGGGAAGTATCCGTCCCTCCATCCTGCCAAACATTTACTAGAAAATGCACGTTATTCTCAGAGTATGCTATATCAAATTTAGAGTGTCTCGAAAACAATAAATCTTGACTATAGGAAAAAGTGGATTTTATACGGATGGTCTCAAGTAGAAAGACCCTAACTCGTATTTTTACTGAATTGAGTTTTTCCTTGATTCCAATACATGTCACACAAATACACCTCGTCACTAAAATTCATAACATTTTTACAAGCAGTTCTACATCACAAATTACATTCTAAATATTAACAGTTTCTATTATTTTTTTGCCCTCTTCTGTAAAGTTACAATTATTTGATACAATGGACAAAATGCTTTCTGTCTTTTTAACCGACTTCAAAAAAGAAGGAAGTTGTCAGTCGTCTGAATGTTGCTTTTTATGTATGTAACCGCAGAACTCAGCCATTTCTGAACCGATTTTAAAATTTTTCAGGTTGGTCCCATTTTAAAAACAGTTCAATATATTAAAAACTAAAGGGTGTCCGCATACAAGATACATGTTTTTTACGTGTATTAAGAACCGTAAAGGGCACCAAATTAAAATTTTAAAAAATTGCGTGCCGCTATAGCTCTCAATAACAAAAATTAATAAAAAAAATAAATTTTAAATTTAAAGGGTGTCCCCATAGGTGACATAATATGACCTACTTAGGTCCATCTTTTGAACCGTTATAGACTTAACCTTGAAAATTTGACAGAATGTCGACTACTATGACCGTTATAATAAAATGTATAAGTATTCAAAATTTTAAATTAAAGGGTGCTCCAATAGTTCATTTAATTTGATGTATATGGCCATACTTTTGAACAGTTGTACACAGACCGCTGAAATTTACAAAGAACCTGTAGTGCTAAGTCAGCTATAACAAAAAGTATAAAATCTGAATTTGGAACTAAAAGGGTGTCCCAATAGTTAATGTAATTCTATGTATGTGCTCAAACTTTTGAACTGTAAGAGACAGGCAGCTGAAATTTACAAGGTACCTGTATTGCAAAGTCCACTATAGCAAGTATACAATTTGAATTTAGAAATTAAAGGGTGTCCCTATAAATTACGTAATTTGATCTATATTGCACTATCTTTTGAACCGTTAAAAACAAACACTTGAAAACTACGCAGAATGTCCACTACTTTCTCTGATATGATAACATGTATAAATATTTGTAATTATAATGTAAAGGGTGTCCTAATAGTTAATGTAATTTGATATATATGATTAAACATTTTAGCCGTTATAGACAGATAGTTGAAATTTACCAAGAATCTTTGTGGTCAAGTCCTCTATAATAACAGGTCTTTAATTTAACATTGTAAATTAAAGGGTGTCCGAATAGGTGATGTTATTTGATCTGAGTGCCGCTATCTTTGAAACCGTTGTAGACAGAGGCTTGAATAGTGTCCCCATAAAAGACAGATGCTGGTGAAAATAGCTTTACTTTTGAACAGTAATAGGGAGAGGCTTGACATTGACATAGTCTTTACTTTTTTCCCTCTAATTTTGGCGCATCTTTTATTTGGTTTAAATCTAATTCTTACAGATTACTTCTTACATTTTTAGTTTAGAATTGGTGCCCTTCTATCTGTTTTGAAGTCGGTTATTTTTTGCAAGAACTATAAACTAAACGTAAAACTTTGCGATGTCCTTTAGCAATGCTTTTTTAATATGTTCGATAAATGCTCTTTCACCGCATTTATGAAACATTCTAAAAATAAAACCAATATCTAGCAAACAGACTAACGTCGCAAAGTATAATAAAAATAAAAAACTTTTTTTTCAATTAAACAATAGGGTGTTAGGTATTAAAACTCGCCTGGTACTGAGACAATACTGACTGATCTTCTAGTAATGAACAGCCGACCAAACATTGTCCATTTTTAATATAGTGAAACAGAAAATGCTAAAACCATGCGAATAGTTTGGTGTATTAAAGGCAGTGTGTTGCAAGCATGCACCTTTGTTACAATTTTTGTTATAATTTTTATATAAAAATCCTTTTTTTTCTGTTAAATACACTCAAAACTCATGGCAAGAATTCTAATTCTAAATACTGATATTAGTTTTCATACCAATAGTTAGCTGATGCCAATATAAATTATCATCCGGTTAGGTAAGAATCTGATCTTGGCCACATAAAGGTTAGTGAATGTTCCAAAACCTCCACTTATCATAACAATCTTTAGTGATATTTTGGTGATTGTGTTGTGAAGGTATGGTGGAAGGAAAATAAGTAACGCATTTTCTTTGAAAAAAAATTTCTTTCAATTATTGCCCGTATTTCTTCGTTTTTTTTTTAATAATAAAAACAAAAAATTATTTTCTAACAATGTTTTTAAAGATTTCAAAGCATACTCGTATAAATAAGAAAAATTGTTAGTTATCAAATCATTTTTGGCGTTTCATTGACGACTATTCAACTAATTTGGCAACCACGGGAAGCAAGTTACAAAAAAATGTGGTACTTTTTATAACGACTGTTGACATTTATTTAGATGTTCGCACTTGAAAATGACAATGATTGTCTGTGTTTTTGAACATTATTTTATCAATTTAACGAAAAGAAAACTGAAAAAGCACGTACTATTTACAATTGGAAAATATTAAACATATAAATTCTAACAAAACTTTTTTTAGTTAGACATTTATAAAGGATTTATTATTATTATTCTCTATTAGATCGATATTAAATTATATATCTAACAAGACAAATTAAGAATTACTAGTTGCTAAGACCATCGGCTCTTTATAAAGGATTTATTATTTTATATTTATATGAGTCTTGGATTATTAAATATTGTTAACGTATTGATAAAATGACGAGATAATAAATATAAAAATAATCGGCCCTATTTCCGTTGGCGTTGTAGTTTGAAAACGAAATAAAAACGATAATTTGGCATCACCGTTGGTGTTAACAACAATAAAACATTCGTTATCTGTCGTCATCATTGTACGAAAACGAAACTTAAACGATTACAAGAAAAAAAAATTTCAAAATAAAAAGAAAAAATACATCAAGGCAGGTCTAAATTTTAGTTTCTTAAATGGAAAAATATCTCACTTATGCTAAGGGTTTTCGAAAGTGCATAAAACCCTAAAATTTTGTGATTTTTGAAGCGAAGCTGCCTAGAAATTAAATTCGTTTGGGCGTCCAGTTTTTGATGGAGAAAGTTGGCATAAAGTAAGTAAAAGTAAATTAGAGAAAGTATCAATTAAAATGTTTTTTTAAATAATTCAAGATAAAAAGGAAGCTCAGATTCCAGAGCAACAGGGGAAGGATGTTAAAAATATGTGCTATTGTCACCATTGGAGGAAGTGGTGTCAAACCTATTAAAATTTTAAAAACAAATTAACCTGAAAGGAAATGTATTGGTATTCGTCGACCATGAAGAAGTTTGATCGCTACAAATCGAGTTTCTCTTTAGAATCTAGGAGGGCAAAGATGTTAACGTTCTGATGTAGTATCTTGCGCTATATATTTATATCATCATCACTTGAACTTGAAAAATAAAATGCAGTACTCGCCATGTTTTTTTTTAATCTTACAAAGAAATAACAAACTTTTCAGAAATTTACAAAATTGTCATAAATAATAACACAAAAAATTGCTGTGCTACCATATTTTATTAGTTTTTCTCTTTGTTTTCGATAACGTTTCTTCATTCTTTCAATATATTTCAAGAATACGAATTTAGGAACGAAACGACGATAAAAACGACAACGACATGGAAACATTAAAATTCAAACGACAACGCGAATAGAGCCGAATAATTGTGAACAAATTTCGTTTCTAAATAAATAATTGTTAACAAATTTCATTCCCCCTCCCTACCTTTATTTTAAAAATAGTATGTCGAATAACGGGAGCCATTTAATGTACACAGAATTTTAACTACCTGCTCAATATTTGTTTTAATAAATTTTACCTCGGGCGACGCAAGCGATCAAAAACCTAGTTTCGGTGGTATTATCAGCTTCTTTTATAAAATGTGATAAAATCGTTTCCTGTCTAACAATCTAGATTTTTTATACTATTTTTTTTTTGTTTTGTTTTTTTTTTTTGCTGTCGGTATTTAACAGATAATTAACAAAAATTTACTATGTGTTTTCTAATGATGTGGTTTTAAATAACTGGCTGTATAATGATCAATAGCTCATTGCAGATAAGACGCAGATAAGACCCTTTTATCAACGAATTCAAATGCTTCCTTCATTCTTGGTTAAAGTTAGGATTTTCTTCTTTAGATCTGCTTTTTTGTGTTCTAAAGACATATTTAACATTTAAATTAACATTTAATTAAATTAATTAAATTTACTGTAATATTAGTAATTAAAACTTAATAAATTAATAATAATTGTTTTATTCAAATAATTGAATAGAATTGCACAATTATTACGTAAATTCTTTTGATTTCTGTTGTAACTTGAAACAAAAGCAGCCAGTGCACGATGATGAGATTTACTCATTTCATTTAAAATATGTTAACTTGAATTATTTTATTTTTCTTTTTGTTTCGTTAATCAATAATAATACAATTTATATTCAGTAGCATTGATTTTGTGAATTTGCCGACATAAGAGAAACCAAACTGTAATTCCACAAAATGTAAATAAATACAATATTATGGTTTTATTGAATTATATTGTATTCAGCATTGTTATTCGTTTTTGTATGTAATACTTCCAATTTTATTACAATTTTTGAATTATTAATTATTATTTAATTTTTTCATTTGTTATTTTAAAGAGCCGCTGCAATATGTATAATATAGCATTAATATCCAAGCCAACAAAATATATCGACATTTTGTAAATTCTACAGTTCTGACCAGTTTTCTGACATTACTTTACGATATTTCAAATCGCTTTCTGTCAGACATGATTGGGTAGCTTAATATAAGGCAAGTCGAAAAGTTTTCTGATGGTTTTTAAAATTAAATTCCGTATTATTTAATATTATACTAATTACCCATAATATATTATAATAAAAATGCAATTTAAATGCGGGGGAAAAGAGCTAGTTCCTATACGTATTTCACTCGGTGCTCAGGTCAGATACTCATGAAACCTTTTTCTTAATTTTAGAGAAGCCAAAAATACTATAAGTAATAAATTTTTTTTTATATGTCTGATATATGTGTGCTATATTTCTGAATGATTTGGTTTTTTGTGGTAATTGATAAGCTTAAAATTATTATTATAGTTTGATTATTGCATGCAAAAATTGTTATAATTTGCAAGTGTAACAATTGGATCGATAACTTAAAGAAGATAAAGAAATAATCATTCAACTGTAGGTTTTACATTAAACACATTTTTCTTACCTACTAAATATATTTTAGATACCGGAGTTAAAGTTATGAACAACTTGACCAAATTTATAAGATAAAGAAATAGATGACGGCGATGTGTGTTTTGGAGCAACATACGAACGAGTATCCGTAATAGTCGTCATGCAGAGTGTCATAGAATTTTAGATCATTTCTATAAGAGATATATGCGATAATTTTGTTAGAATAACGAACCAAAGTCTTTCGAATACCTATCAGAAATAAATCGAATCAGAAATAATCAGAAGCTTATTATTTTCCTCGAAATGTGTTTCAGACTTCCTGTTAACCACTTCATATATATTTGGGTCGGTCAGAACTCTGACGGAATATACAATCCTAAGTTTTTGTAGACGTTTCTGTCAAATTTCTTATGGATGTCGGAAAATGTTGTTGGTTGGAATTTTTTAGGGCAGAAAAATGCTAATGAACAGCAAACTGTGATTCATATTTAATTTCACATTATAAACATTTATAAACAAAAGTTTATTAAGACTATATAAATTGCATAAATTAAAATTAAATACAATAAGAACAAGTAAAAGTGCTATATTCGGCCGTGCCGAATCTTCTATACCCTTCACCACGGTGATTTTATTTATACAGACATGTACAGCATTATCCATATTCTTGACTCTTTACTTAAATAAAGTCGTATGAGAAAAAATAATTATTCATGAGGTAAAGAAATAGAAGACAAATGAAAACAGATTCCGTTTGCTACAATTGTCGCCGTGTTGTCAGCTACTTAATGACTTTGAAGCCGACAGCTATATCGGTAACTCTGACATTGTTGTAGAAATACTTATTTTGCTTTTATCAAATTAAATAACTTTTTCAAAAACTTATAAATATTTCCCCCAAAACTTTTTGTTTGTATATGAATTTGTAATTTACAATTTTGTGACATTTTCTGTTATTGAATAAAATAGAAATTAGAATATGTTGACGACAGCCACAACAGTGGTCGTGTAGCCATGTAGCTTTGCTGGCTTCCAAAGAATCGTTTACCTATAAACGTATGTATTTTATTTTTGACAGTTTGTAGTCGGTATCCTAATGATGTCTATGTGTTTAATGCACCTAGGTTTTAAAACAGAGATATCATCTATTTAAAAATCAAACGCATTTAAAAAAATATGTTACTCTATATACACACATACATACATATGTATATTTTTAATATTAATTATATGTTATGTTACAGTCATGATTTTCATTTTCAAAGAAATAATGAAATTTTTGTTTTAATTTTTCGAAAATTGTGTGTAAAAATTTTTTGTAAAAATAATTTTTTAAAAATTTTATTCGAAAATTTTTTGAAATTTTTTTTTTATATTTTTCTGTAAAATGTCTTTTTGAAAATGTTTTGTAAATATTTAAAAAAAAAATTTTTTTAATTTTATGGAAATTTTTTCGTTAAATTTAGGACCTTTCTGCAGTCTATATTGAGTTAGAATGGTCAGACTAAAGCAAAAAGAAATCCTTACAAAAAAAAATTTCCTCATTACGACACATGAGGTTTCCTTTTAACTGTTCCTATATATCAGTGGGTACCCTGTGGGTCCATTGGCTACCTCTATGTGTATTGCTTTCTATTAAGGTATCTAATACAAATCAAAGCAGAAAAACCCTACCAATCTAAAAACAAACAAAAATTGCCCCTCGCAGGGGGTTATTGATCCCCCGAGATCTGTATGCACTCCTTGCGATCTACCTGTCGCAGTCTAATATTTATTTGACAAAAAAAGGCAAAACAGAATCATTAAAGCCGAAAAAAATTAAAAAAAAACGTAAAAAAATATAGGTGAGCATGGTTTTTGGCCCGTAGCCTCCAAAGGAATGATCCGATGTTGCTGAATTGCAATACCAAAATTTTCGATTGACAGATTGGTGTGCTTAAATTTTTTGTATCTCTTCTGGTGCCTTGGCAAATGACATTACCACACTAACACGGACAGACGGACAGACGGACAGACGGACAGACGGACAGACGGACATCGCTTAATCAACTTCTCTATGTATAAGGATCCAGAATATATATATACTTTATGAGGTCGGAAATGAATATTGTAGAAATTACACACGGAATGACAAACTTATATATACCCTTTCCACCTGTGGTGAAGGGTATAAAAAAACATTGAGCGGTAACTGTACAAAAGCAGTAATCAAATAAATTTCATAAGACCAACAGACAAAACACCAACAGATAAAATCAATATTTTAGATTTTATTTGTAGAAAAAAAAGCAAAAAATTAAATAGAAAACCGTAAAAACATTACCACTGCAGAAATAAAAGAAAACACATATGTACCAAAATCACAAATACTAACCTAACAGCTTTTGAAATTAGTAAAAAAAAAAAATAGATAAAAAATATTAATTTTGTTATTAGTGCGGTCTTTTGTGAGTGTCGTAAATTAGTTTCGTTTGTAGTTTGTGCAATATTTATTTTTTGTTTATTTATTTATTTCAGGCATGAAGTGAAACAGCTAACCCACCATATTTTCATCGGTGTACGAAAAGTTATTAAATATTTATGAAAAATATTAAAAGAAAAGCCTTATGGAAAATATAATAAATTGGAAGATTCAATTTTTAGATGTAACAGTTATTATATATGGGTGTATTTACGTTTATATCTATATTTGCTTTTAAGTTTTTTTTTGCTGCCCTTCTCTTGAGCTACAAGAAAAAGTAATTTTAGTTTAGCCATGAAATTAAATTTTTTACCACACACTTACATAAATGAAACCTAAAAGACTGATCAGGTGCATTTAAAGTCTATTTAAATTTCACACTCACCATATGTTTTTATCAACTTGAGCTTGTTTATGTATGAAAAAAATTTGTGGCCATTGACAGTATTTCTATTATTTTACACAAATTAATTAAAATATATTATATTGATTCCTTTCTATAAAAATATTAATATTATATGTATTTCAACAATTTTGTTGTTTTTAAGTACATTTTAAATAAATTTTATATTGTTTTAAGTTTTTGTCTGTAAAGACAAAGAACTTTTTTTTGTTTACCATCTGTTTTCTGCAAAATTATCTGTAATTGTTTTAATATTTTGTGGTGCTACCATATTTTTACCACAATTAAGTAAGAACATTCAAATAAGACTGAAAAAGTGAAACTGTATTGAAATACAATTTAAAATTAAATAAAAATTATTTAAATTCGTATTTAAATACGAAATCAAAAATTGGTCTAGCAAAATATATTTAATTATTTTACAAGAATATTTTTACGATAATTGTACATACATCATTTCTTCTTTTGGAATGTGTTTTATTTTCAACATATTTTTTTTAAATAAATATGCATACGATAATATGCATATAAATTTTTTAAGAATGTTATTAACATATTAGGTTCTGGTTTTCAAAGTTTTACGAATCAACGTTTGATACTTCAGTTCTTTAAGATCATAAAGTATGGTAAACCTCCATATCTTTTGGAAAAATTTAAATTCAGTAAGTCTTCTAGAACAAGTAGTGTTATTTGCCCAAGATTTAAAACCTTATATATGGGTAGGTCATTTGTTGTTAGAGTAGCTCGATTTTGAAACCAATATATTCCCTAAGAGAAGCGAAATTTTAGTATCTCAGTTGCAGAGTTGAAAAATATTTCAAAAAAATATTTATAAAATTCAAATATGCTATCATGTAACAGAATTCCATGATGCGTGACATGTTTGGTACTGTGTTTAAACTGTAATATTTGTGCATAATTTTGGGGGAGGGGTCTTTTCTTTATATACATATTTATATTTTTAGTATTATTTTTATCTTTTAAATGGTTGTAATCTATTGAATGAAATAAATAAATAAGCTTTGTAATAAATATTCTTTACAACTTAGAGAGAATAAAACAAACTTAAAAATTTATTTATATGTTAACAAATAGTTCGACTTATAAAATTTAAATATTAAATATAAGATGGATGGATCACAAATAATTATTATTTTATAAATTTTAACAAAAAAAAAAAAAAAAAAAAAAATCATAAAGAAGGAGAAACGCTATACGATCAGGAAGTACACCAACATAATCGTTATTACGAGAACTACCTTTGCGTTGATTTTAATTTGTGTGAGTTTTATTATAAAAAATGAATTTAAAAACTATTTATTAAATTCCTTACAAAATAAAAGTTATTTTTCATGTTTTATTATTTGCTTGGAAAATAATAGTTACTTTTAAGTGTAATATTTTAAAAATAATAGTTTTTTCACAAGTTTTTTTTGATTGAAAAATATCAGTTTTATTTTAAGAGTAAATTTTTGCTTAGGAAATAAAAGTTATGTTTTGAGTTATTTTTTTTGCTTAAAAAATTAAAATTTATTTATAAATTTGCATAACGTTCCTGCAACAC
>OX451215.1:53806549-53940026 GCA_949628195.1 Phasia obesa | reverse complement strand
CCCACAAAAAGTAGTTGTGGAGACGACAGAGTAAGAGCTGTGTAACTGTGAATTATTATTATAATAATAGTGGTACTTGGTGTAAAGGGAAATTATATTTTTGCCAAAGATAAAGTTAATAATCTAAAAATAAACTTATGCACTGCGGTTTAAAACAATATGCACTTAAATTTAAGTTTATAAAATGGTAAATGCACAAATATGCCACACGCAAATCTTAAGTTTATTATTAATGTTTAATGAACTACGCAAATATTTAAATAATTTAAATAAAAATTGTGTTTAAAAATAAATTGTAAGAAATTTCAATATTATCATATGAAGTTAAAAAACTCACTTTCTGAAGGTCATTCAATACTAGTGGCAACACACGTATTAGTCCATATTCTCAAGCATGGTCCATTAGCCTTCTACCATACTTACATGATATTATTTCAGCATCAACTTCACTGATTTTTATCCAAAGCTTACTTTTTAGAAGAAAAAGCAACTAAAAAATTATAAATATATTTTAAACACCCAGTTGACCACGTCTTTAACCCCTACAAGTACTTTCTCACATTTTTATGCGTGTACGTGTAACACAAGTCGTCAACTAAAACCACTGTACGAGACGTGCATAGTTTTCAGCAGACTACAAGTTAGGGTTTTATGTGTGTTGGTTAGTCGAAACGACTAACAAAGCACTTATTCACCCAATCACGAATAATTATTCCAATGAAAAAACTCCCAAATTTTTCTATCGTGAGCGATTTGTTCCGTAAAATACTTGTTATTGGAATCATTCACGATAGAAAAATTTGGAAGTTTTTTCATGGGAATAATTACTCGTGATAAATTTTTTTTAAAACCTTAAATTTGTTTATAGTAATAAATTTTATTTGTGAGATTTATAATGGGCTCCAAACAAAATCCCAAGACAGGAATAGAGAGTTTTTTTTTTAACAAGAAAGAAGATTATGATGAAGCAACTTATATAAGCCGAACTTATGGGGAAGATTGTGCTTAAGGCTTCTGCTGAAGGCTTTCGGATTATGTTTAAAGAAGAACTAGACACTGAGGACGTTGATATTTAATTTAATATTTTACGTGAAAGACTTAAGACCATCTGTTTTATTTATAAATCTAAACCATGTTTATTTGGCCAAAGATATGGAAATAATAAAGTACATATAATAATATAGAATGAGTAGTAACCCTTCAATGCAGAAACAAAGTTGAACCATTAGACTGCTTTTAAATATTTTTATCGGATAACATAACACAACAGATCGTTCAGTGGACAACAGTGGAATTAGGAAATAAAACTGAAGCAAATTCCTACGAAACTAAAACGGCCGAAGTAGATGCTTTGATTGGATCTGCTACTATGCAAAGCAACCATATTTACACTACAGAGCTTTTTGAAAGTACGAAAATAAATGCTCATTTCCTAAGAATGACAAAATAAGTGTGTGGTGTCGACAAAATTGAAATATGCACTAAATGCGCAGGGAAATTAATGTTTAACTTGTATGTTGTGATATCAACATAAAATTATATAATTTTAACTAAACTGACTGATTACTTTTACCAAATTTTATTGTTACTTAGTGTGTAAGTCGACTGTGTAACACCAATTCTTAAAAAGTTAAAATATTGATTGCTTTTGAATTTTTGCTTACTGTTCCCAAACTTACTAAAAAAGATATTTTTTTTATATTGTTTTATTTAAATTAATGCAAATAACTCAAAAAAAAAAACCGATCATTAATGAGGATTTTATTTCAATCTGTTTTTAGACTTAACTGTAGATAAAAAATCTGTATTAACAGGCAAATACATTAATCCCACAAAAATGTTGGGCAACTGGGTATATAAAAACACAAATGTGTAATATTTATATAACTTTATATACAAACAAGTAGACAAGAACTTTTGAAAAGTTGAAATATCTTAGACAAGTGGTTCAGGATTTTACTTATTTTAGAATGATTGTTTATAGTCAGTAGATCTTTATTTTATATTTATAGTTCAAGTATATTTTGTTTGCCTGTTTGTGTATTTTTGACCTTAAAATAGCAGCATAATGTCTGTATGTCAAACTTTTCACTTGTAATGCTGTTTATGGATTACTGGGCTTTCGATAGCAACAACAACCAACAATATTCGTTTGTATAAAAAGTTCAAATTCAAAACACGTTTCTAAGTATGCTTTGTGTTTGTTTTAGGTGATATCTTTGTTGATTTTGTTCAGATTAAACAAAGTGTATTTTTGTCAAAAGTAAAACTATTGAATGATCAAAAGTTTTAAATACTGCAAAGAAAATTGTAGTTTAGTTAGTCCAAATGTGGTTTGTAATGGATATTTTTAATATTCATTTTATGTATATATTGTAAACAGTAAGAAGCAGTAAGTCTTACTTGTTCCTTAGATTAGTTACGGCAAAAATGAACAACATTTGTAGCAGCAAGTTCTCTTGAACAAACTTTTAGCAAAATTGTTTCAAAATATGTTAGAAAAGTTGCATAAATTAAGAAACTTTTTAAGACAAAAGCATAATAAATAAATATTTGCCATAAACTGTTTAATATGTAGAAATAGCTTTGCTTTAAATTGGGGAATTGTTTACATTAAGAAGTATACGCTTTTAGAACATCTAAATGCCCTTTTCACGTCGTCAATTTTGATTTGCATTTTAATCTTCCAATAAAATTATATTACAAAGTTTAATAAAAAAGAAGTCAATTGAATAAATTAGAGTTTTTGCTGCAAAACACAAGACTTGTCATTTGACTAATTCTAAAGTGACACTGACCGGTTCGACTTCTAACACTTTCTATAAAAGAGACCCGTTACTTTATCAAAGATGATAGACAAGAAGGGGGTTAATTGACACTGATACCATCTTTTGTGGTAGGTTTGAGAAACAACCTTAACGAAGACCTAGTTGAAGACCTAGTTCCCTGTTGAACAGCATCTACATCTACCCATCCGCGGCGTAACGGTAACTATGAATGGGGTGCGATATCTTGATATGCCACAACTGCATGCTTGATTAACATGTGGTATCAACAAGACGGTACCACATCGCATACAGCCAGGATTACAATGGAATTACTGCAAGTAGTATACCTTCCCGCCGTACACCCCGCATATTAAGTTAGATTTTTACATTATAAATAAATATATTAAGTTAGAATTTTTTTCACACAAAAATGTCGATACTCGTCATTTAATATATTGTTACACTTTATTGAGTTAAGGGCATTTTAAATGTTAAAAAAATTAATTTATTAACATTTCATTTCCTTATGTTCGTTTTATGCAGATTTACCAAGTGATGGTCTACATATAAGATGACAATATTGACTTTATTTAATTGGTAAAACATAATATATGTATATTGCTTGTCAGGATTATCACATCCAGCATTATATTCACAATTGTTTCGCCATTACGAGGCAGTAGTAATTGAACCACTTACACTTAATTGCAACCAGTACGATGATACAATTAAAAACATGTCTTTTATTTAAAGAATATTTTCATGTGTGGGGAAATTTATTTACATCTTTACCATGTATGTTACAAATGTATTTGTTGGTTATTTAACTCCAAGTCCATTTCTTATATTATAAATAACACAATAAAATACATTTTTCATAGAACTGCTTTTACGATGCAAGAGCCAACAAATATCCTTAGGGCTCAGGTGAATAATATGTAAAGGTATGTAAGTGAAATAATGCTTAAAAATAATAAATTAAAGTTTTGTTAAGGGAAACATCCAAAGTGTTCGTAAATAAATTAAAAATAAAATAATTTTTAAAATATATCTATTAGGATATAATAAATATTGCGACAGAAGCTGTTTATTTTTAACAGATGTCAAGAAATTAATCTTTTTACCTAAAAGGGTTTATTTGCTAAAAAAAAGTTACGTAGTTGTACTTTTTACGCACAGACTTAAATAAGGAATAAAATGTATTTCGCTCATCAGGAAACCTTAACCCAAATTTTAGATAATATAGATAACCCAAATTTTAGGTAAGTTAAAATTTACATAGGTACAACTAAATAAAGCATTTTTATTTTTATTATTTCTTTCAGTGCACAACGTTGTTAATTGCAACTTGTTGGTTACTGTACTATCTACAACGTGGCTAGTCAACGGCTGTCTTTACCGAAAGGTATGATAACTGTTATAAGGAATTTTTGCCAAATACTTTAATTACAAAAAAAAAAAAACAATTGAATTATTCCTCAGAAATATTTCAACGAAAAAAAACAAATGATTCTACATTAAATACAGATCATTACAATAAACAATAACCACAAATTAGCTAAGAAAATACCTGGTAAAGTTATTAGAACGGCTGTAAGTGTGTGCACAGGTGGGAGTAAATGCGCCCTTAGCATGTCCCAATAAAAAGAGCAAGAGAAATCATAACAAATATGCAGGAGCAAATCTTTTATATCGAAATAACCAGACATTGTTCTATCACTTGCTGCTAAACGACATTCTTCTTTAAAGAAGATACGCCAAAAAGCACGAGCAAATTAAATTTTTTTGGTAAAAAATAAGTAAATGTGCATAACCTAACAAGGTAAAAATATTTATTGAATGAAAATGGAAAATCGTTCAAGCATAAGCAAAGTAAAACTACAAAGATTTAATATTTTCTTAATGATAAAAAAAAATTTCAAGTCTTAATAATTTGGAATCAGAAAATAACAAAATATGAAATCCTTGAGAAATTAATCGATGCCGGCTTTATTACTCTATAGAAAATTACATAACATTCCTGTATTAAACTCTACATTTATTATGTGATTATAGGTACACTTAATATAAGAGTTAATAATTAAATGTAGTCATGTCCTTTAAGTTTAATTTGCTTATTCTAAATGGTTAAATGTAGGTGTAAGTTTTGCTGAAAAATCTAAAATGATATTGGAAAATTTTGAATTTTTCTTAATCATAAAATGGAATTTTGAAATTAAGTGTTCTAAATTTAAAACATTTATAAGCAATATATCTGATATTTAAAACAAAAACGTCTTCAATAAGGAAATGGATGAAATAAATATGTATTAAGTTTTGGATATATTAAAAGCTTGCTATTTGTAATTTCCTTTGCAAAGTTCCATTTTTATTAATATACCATTTTTTTAATATGCCAATTCGTGGGCGTTCGACAATATTTTGCTCGATTTTCCTTTAAAAGAATTCCATATCAATTGTAAAAGAAAAATGTAACTAAACTAAGAAGAAACACAATAACTGAAATTTATAGGCACGTCAAGTCGTAGTATTCTTACCAAATTTTAAAAATAACGCTAAATAACAAAAATATTGTAATCACATATGTATTTCACAAAATAACCAAATCATTCAACACGTACGCGACTTAAAAATATTGTTAAGTTTTATTTATTCAACAATACGATCTTCAAAATTAATTTAAATAACTATTGTTGACACTGTTTAACACTTTCTAACTTATCTACAAATCACCGTTCACGTACAGGTTCAAATAAATACTCACTCGCAATTTCTGTAACAACAACTAAGGCAAACTTAGAAAACTGGGATAGCCTCAATTATATTAAAACAACTGCTCATTTCTATTAAGTTTTAGCAACAATGTAATTCCACAAACTTAAAAAACAAATCAAATACAAATGTTATTCAATTGGCTATTTGGCAGTAAGTAATTCATATTTTGTCAGCGCTGTCTGTGTTTAAAATATCAAAATTTAAGGGTTTCGTGCCGTACTAAATAGTTAAAACAATCCACAAAAAGCTGGCCAAAAAGGCGAAACTGAATTTTAAGAAATCTAAAGAACTAGGTACGCAGCTCGACAGACAACAATATTTTACATTATATTGTAATTTTGAAGACTTTTAGTTGCGATTTGTAGCTCTGAGACCCTGCTAAAGTCAGGAAAGTAAAGAAAATTATATGAGATTTAAATGTTTTTTTCGGTTTCTGGATGTTTACATGATATTTTTTTTTTGGCGGCTAAACTAATAAAGGTTTAACAAAGATTTTTTTGTTTCGCTGAAAGGTTTGATCAAAAGTTATTTAAAAAAGAAAAAAAATTTAAAATATGTTGAATATTCATGTTGAAACAATTCGTTCAAAAGCTAAAAAAAACAAATTATACACTTTTTTTTTTGCAAAAAAGGAAAAGAAGAGATTTTTAAAAGTGAGGTTAGCATGTCTACGAATTATGTTTGTTACCACAATAAAATTTGGAATCTCCAATTTTAAAAACAAAAAAAAGTCTGCGCAAGTTTGCGCCATTATTTTTGACGATTTTTTTTTTAAATTTTTACATTTATTCTATTTTTGCTCATCGGGCACTTTTTATTATACATTTATATCGTCATAAACTAATAATAATTAGTAAGGAATTATTATTAATACTGTTTTATAAGAGCCTTACAATATTCAATTTTTTTTTTTAATTAGACTGTAAATCATATGTATGTATGTACATACAGTCTGTCAAGAATGAGTTTAAATATTTAAAATCAACATTTGTTAATTGAGTTTTGCGATTTATACCGTCTTTTATTCCTTAGGAATCTGGCTTATAGAAAAATCTTTAAAATTTTAACTTTTTGGTTCTTAAATTTTTTTATTGCATTTTGAAAACAAAAAATTTGACGCATTTTGCATGTAATTTTTTTTCGCTATTAAATTTTTAATAACTCCAAAATAGAAATATATATATATAAATAATGTGTAAAAAAATGGTTAGTTTAAGCAGAATTTTCTGATCCTCCTGCTATTAAAATCGGAGAACACGTTTTCAAGTTATGGCAAAATATATAAGGCAACCCAACGATTTAGGGGGTGAAGTATGCCACGCCTTTAAAAGAAAATCCTTACGTACTAGAGAAAAACGGAAAACAGATTTTAATTAAGGGCATAAAAATCCATGTAGTCCACATACTTTTATTTCTAGGGTAGAGAAATTTTTTTTTGTTGCGCAGTGTACTTTTGTTGCGCAGTGTAATTTTTTCAAAATCTGCCACTAGACTTTTTATATTATACTACACCTAAAACTATCAAAAAACTAAAACTTTTAATTCAAAAAACACGTTTAATAATTTTGACCAGCTTTTCAGGCCAAATACTACTCTTTGCGATCTGTGCTTTAAAATATACTACTTTCAAAAATTAAAAGTGCAGAAAATCGTACTTTCACTGTTTTTTCTCCACTTTCTCTTGGAGATAAGATATTTTTGCGGAAAAAAGTATCCTAAATTGGAATCAGGATACTTAGGTACTTCCTTACAAAATTTTGTTGAAATACATACGCGATGCTAACGCAAAAGAAAAGCAGCAGACGGAAATAGGTTACTATTTTATTATATGTACAGGGTGGCCCAAAAAAAGACTGAAGGATTAAAAATAGTTATATCTTTTTTGTGTTTAATAATTTTTTTCTTGTCTTTTGCAGGTTATTTACTGGTTTTTGGAGATAAATCATGGCTACATATGATGTGCATAAACGCGTCAAAATCATTGAATTTTTTTATTCTTCTGGAAGGTCAATTATTACAACTCCACGAAATTATCGTCATCATTTTAATGTCCGAACAGCACCCAGTGACAACATGATTAGGAACTTAGTCTTCCGTTTTGAGGAACATGGAAGAGTGTCAGATCTTCCAGGAAGATGAAGAGGTCGATCTGTGCGCAATGAAGCAGTTGTGGAGGCTGTACGGCAGAGTGTAAACGTTGTGCTCAATTGGGAATCTCCAGAACATCCCTGCAAAGAATTTTGAAGCGGGATCTTAAAATGTTTCCTTATAAAATTCAAATGGTACAGCCACTGCTTCCCCAAGATCATCACGCACGCCTGCAATATGCTATTCGTTTTAGTCAAATAGCCAGAGAAAATGATAACTTTTTAAACAATCTTATAATGAGCGATGAAGCTCATTTTAAATGGCTATGTTAACATACAAAATTGTAGATTTTGGGGCACTCACAACCCTAGGGCATTACATCAGCGTGAATTACACTCCGCCAGATGTACTGTTTGGTGCGGTGTTATGGCTGATAAAATTATCGGTCCATATTTTTTCGAAGATGTGGATGGTCAACCAGAAACGGTTAACGGGGCTCTGTATAGGACTATGATAGAAAATTTTTTGAGTCCACATGTTGAGAATAATCAAAACATATGGTTCCAGCAAGATGGAGCAACTGCGCATACAGCAAGAGCGACAATGGAATTTCTTCATAACATTTTTGGTGAACGAATAATTTCCAGAAATTGTGATTTTAATTGGCCTCTACGTTCACCAGATTTGACTGCTCCAGATTTTTTTTTTTTGTGGGGCTATATAAAAGGAGTTGTGTATATCAATAAACCCCAAACAATTCAAGAGCTTAAGAAGAACATTCAAGCAGAAATAAAGAACTTGGAACCAGAAACTCTACGGGCAGTAATGGAAATTGCGGTTAAAAGAGACAATTTTTGTTTGCAAGAAAATGGACACCATTTGAGAGATGTTATATTTCACACTTAGATGTAAAAAGTTTCCATGAATTAAATATTTAAAAACATAAACAAAAATTAATAAAAAATAAAAACAAAAAAATACAGTTATTTTTAATCCTTCAGTCTTTTTAGGCCACCCTGTATATACATTTATATGTGAAAACTGTTTGTCCATGAAAATATTGATCACCGCGGCTAGACGACATACCATGTCAAAGAAAAAAAAATAGTTTTAAAATTTGCCATTCCAGATTTTATTGAAATTCCTTGAATCCAACTCCACATATAATTTTAACATAATTTCTGAGCCTACAATTGTCTCACTCTCAAATTTTGTTGCTGAACTCACTAAGCCATATTAAAAAACATATGTGTAGTATTAAATAAATTAAATCCTCTTTAAAATGAGATTCTTCTCAACTTTCTAGGGCTTATAGAACTTGAATTAGAATATATTTAATTGCTAGTTTCAATTGTTATTAATTTTCTATTTAAACAAACTTATCAAAGAAATTATACATTACATTATATTTCATAGGAGATAGAGCTTTTTCTTGAAATTGTTTTACACTTTTAAACACTATTTCTTTTTATATCATACTACCAAGCAAACATTTTTCTTTATTTTTATTCTCTTTATATTTCCTATGAAATATAATGTAAATATTAAAATTTCTCATATTCTATTTCTCTGATAAGTTTAAAAGAAAGTTAAAAAGAAAATTAATAACAATTGAAACTTTTTTTTTATTTTTTATTTAGTATTAATTACACAATAAATTATTGTAACTAAATCCAGTAATATAGAGTACTAGCTGCTATGGCTTTCGACTCCGTTTTTTTTTTTTTTTTTTGATACGTTTATATTTTATTAACAAATTTGATATCTGCGATAAATTTGAATATTAATTTAATATTAGTATCACACTTTTTTTTAAGAGATCAGATGGGGTTTGAGATCCAAAGATTTTTGACTTGCAGAATATGTGCAACAGTCAGGGGCAGGTTGCAGGATATGCAGTTTGGGGCAGAAGTTTTTTCTAAAAGATGTCTGTGTGAGAAACTGCAGTTTCCAATTCTGAGGCAGACTATTGTAGTCGCTTCTTTTCTAGATTTTTATAATGTTGGTTGTAGTTGTCCATTGTCGATTTTTAATTTTGGATGAATAATGAAATAAAGCGTTTGGAATATCTTTTGGCTTCAAGGTTGGAAACGACAGCAGAGGTCTACGTCTAGCTTAGAAGATGTATTAAAATGCCATGTTGGTTGCGATGTGTTTCCGATAAACTTAGGTTGAATGTTTATATTAAGGTTGCGTGCTAAATTAAGGCATGTCGATATAGACGATTCGCGTTTTTTTCTTCTCTTATAATGAGTAATTTTCGTTACATCTTGAAATAAGGTTTTATTACGACACATGAATAATTTGGGTACAAATTTGCAAGTTGATTGGAGAATTCGCTCCTCGATAGATGGTATTCCCGATTCAGCCAATGTGCTTTTTGTAGTACTGGTGGGAAAGGCTCCAATACTACGGCGAAGAGTAGCGTAATACGGAGCTTATATTAATTTTATATTGGAAGGAGCACACCTGCTATAGATAGCAAGGGCATAATCGATCTTTGAAAGTAAAGTGGCAAGCGTTATGTCAATCATGGTTGATATGTGGATATGAAGGATCTTTGACGTGAGGTATTTTATTATATTTATTATATATTCAAAAACAAATTATTCCGTAAATGAAGGCAGTGTTGTTTACATGGAAATCTTCTGTCAAAAATTATTCCTAGAATACGTAAGTAATCTACCTGTTTAATTGTCTTATTGTTGTATTCGATATTGAATGTGTTTGTTACAAATATGAAGAAGACTACACTTGTCAACAGCAAGTTTTGTTCCGGATGATAAACACCAGTCATCAATATTATTTAAGATATTTGAAAATAATTATTTCACTTTATTGTTGTCGGAATGTTTTGTGAATATAATAACATCGTCGGCATATATTCATTCTGTTCAATATATTTATGTGTTGATATAATTTTACTTTGTCTGTTAAATGAACTTATTTAAAATATGTCAACCCTAGAAAAATATTTTATAATTAACAAAGACGAAATGGTTGCCATAAAAATATAATACATTTGATTTATTTATTAAATATAATTTTTTCCTGCTTCATAACTTTTTCTTCAATAAATCCATAATCCTGACTCACCGTCAAGTGACAAATGTTATTATTCCAACAGCAGAAATTTAAACTTTTATACAATTAAAGCACAATTAAAATAGTAAAAAGTTTTAACTCACACATGGTAATTCTTTTAGTAAAATTATTGTTCATGACATCCAACAACATAGCAGTGCGATCAGTGAAACAGACACAAAAATTTGCTTAAATACAAAAATATATAAGAAAACAAGAACACAGCAGGATGGCTGCCAAAAAAAAAAAAAAAAAAAAACAAAATCAACATCAGAAAAGAGCAAATAAAAAAGGATATAGGTAAGCACTTTTAAGGACTGACATTAACATTAAACCTCTGAGGCATAAATTTGCAAAAAAGAAAAAAATACCAAGTGCAAATTTCAACAAAAGACGGCGAGATAAAAAAAGTAAAACAACTTTTAGTGCAAGGTTTAAATATATAAAATGCAGAAAATATAAGGAAAAAGAAAAATCATTTAATAATACGCTACTAAAGCCTGTGTGCAAATTGACAACTTTATCAACCAACCATTTTTTAAACAAACAATATTATTAAATAAAGTAAAACGAGTGTCAGAAATGTGTAGTTGTCATTTGCTTTAAAATAGTTCAAAATATCAATAATTTATTCCAATTAAATTTGTTAACTTTTGCACTTTTTAAAGGTAATAAATACGTAGAGTTCGGAATTTTATTTTAATGATAATTTAAACTAGGATTTTGAATTAATACAAGAGAGCTGAAATACTTCTTTGGTATGATCATGCAAATTTAGGATCAATCGGTCTAGCCCCTTCCAAATGGCTGAGTTCTTTCCAAAATATTTTGATTTTGCCCCAATGTGCGCTGCAAATTTCGTTCGTCGCTCTAAGTTTTAATAAAAACAAATTGTTGTGATGATATGCAAAACTACGTTTCGTATAATATGATCAATTTCTAGTGATAGATAATTATATGTAGACCATATAGATGGAAATTCTGCTTTTTTATAAAAGTTATATTAATATGTACATAAAACAACCGTCAGGTTATATTGATGGTGCTGAAAGAAAAGTATGCCATCTAACTTTCTGTATGTCTGTCTCTATGTCTGTGTTTGCATCACGTGAAAACTACTGGATTTTGATAAAATTTTATGCGGAGTTGCCTTAGTATTATGGTTCAAATAGAGGATACTTTTTTCTTGTAATCAGATTTCCAGGAGAAAATAGAGATATGTAAGTAGTGAAAGTTGTTGGTTAAATGTACGACAGACGCCACTAATTAAAAAAACATCCAACAACTAAAAACACTTCTTCCTTACCTTTTCTGGTAGTATTTTGTAATTTTTTAATCTTGAAATATTTTTTTATAATAATTACAATTTTATTTCTTTTTTCAAATGTTAAAAAATAAACGAATTTTTGAGAGCTGCTATGCACAAAAAAAGTAAAGCAAAAAATAATTAATATCGCCGTGCTGCCACCTAGTAAAATAGATTTGCCTTGCATATGCTCATGTTTAAACAATTATCGTAATTATTTTCTTAGTAGTCTTTTCAATATTTTGTCAAGATTTTTTTTTTTTTTGATAGAGAAAAAATGAGATAAAAATAAAAACAATATTTAAATAAATTAAAAAATACGATTATAATAAATGCCCAAATCTATATATGTACATACATATGTATGTATCTAATACAGAGATTAGTTTCAACTTAATTTTACAAACGCTAAACGTACATAGATATCTGTGCCTACCAGGAATAACTGTTAATTTTTTATTCTGTATTTTTGCAGTATACCACTTTGTAACACTTTCTACCTGGTTTTTATTAATTTATTTCCATTGCAGTTGCAGTTAAGTATAGTTATCTCTGTCAGGGCTTTATAAACGCAATGTATTGTTCTACATTCCCAAAAATAACACATTCACGAAAACAAAACTTTAAAACTTAACTGCTTAAGTCGTCAGTTATTCCTTTTTGCCGCAGATATGTATATAGACACACAATCAACAAACACAGATTAGGAATTATTTTCTTTTAATAATTAATAATTAAATAATTTTTTTACAATAGTGCATAACATAGAGTATATAGAGAGCCAACTCTCCAAATTTCAAAAAGCGATACAAATTTGTTAACACGTACGGGTACAGTATTAATTTAACACACATAGGGGAGTAAAAATTTTACCCAAATTAAGACACTATAATGCGATATATCGTTGAACTTTTCAAGTTCATACATAATTTTTAATTTTTTCACTAAAAATTTATTCCCAAATTAATGTATTTTAAATTTTTTCACTCCATAAAAAATTTAATTTTGTTTACATTTCTTTTTTTTCAATACAAAATAATAAATATATAAAATTATTATTCAATGTAACATTTTTCGCACATACATGTATTAGCAAAAATACAAATTTTATATTTCTATTTTAAGCGAAAAAAATATTCATTTTTAACATGTAAAATTGAGTCCACAAAAAAATGTTTTTTTTTTTACAAAAACAAAATGGTACAACTATGTGCACTTTAGGTGGGATTTTTTTAAACCAACACTTATACAAATTAAACTACCAATACATTCTTAGACTTAGGTTTTTCGACAAAAGATTTATTTTTTTTTACAGCTCAGTTGGCTCTCTATGTATCCTATGGTGCATACTATTTTTAATTATATTGTTCTAAGGCCCATTATTATAACTTGCGTTTAACTAAAGTTAGGATTTTGTTGGAGCGATAAATTGTTTTTCAAAACACAACAAATTACAATACCTAGACAAAAATTAGGATTAGGTTGATAATCCTTGTTTAACTTTATTTATTAAGTGTCTATAGTTCTGAGGTATGCTCTCAACATCAGCTTTGTAAATAATGCTCTTAATTTTAGGTACATTTATTATATGTAGCATCTCCAATATGTAACGGCGTTTATAATTTCTCTCTGTATTTAAAATTTTAATATTATTAAAATTTGGAGAAAAATTATTCTGTTCACAGTGGGTCGCAAGTGCAGTTTTTTTGGAGTCAAATTATTCAACCTATTACGCTGATCAGATTTATGACTAGCAGTCCAGAAATTAACTTATTTTTTGTTGTCCTTATATAAACTTTGTCACACTTTTTATTCCCATCACAAGGAATTTCAAAAACTAAATACCATTTGTCTGTTATATGAATTTGTTCTTTAGTTTTGCTGAATATTTCACTTAAACTATTTTGTGTTGTTTTGTGCTATTCCATATTTATTACCGTCAAATAGTTCAGATTTATCAAATGTCTCAGATATATTTGGAACATATATAAACGATTTAAAAATCGTAGTTTCAGCTATATTATCTGTATTTTTATGGACCTTTATGCGCTTATCATCATTAATCAGTCTGTTAGTAAGTTCAGATGGAAAATCGTAGTCTTTTAGTATTGACCGTATTTTTCTTATATTCTTTTGGTGGAAGCTGGTGCCACTTATGTCAAAACTCTGTTGATATAATTAGAGTCAGTTTTTATAATGATTCTTTTTGGATGCTTCGAAAAATAATTGATCAATCTTCCAGAAGCTGTTGGTTTTTGATACCAGTCAACAATAAATTTTTCGTCTTTGCTAATCACCATGGAGTCCAGATATGGATGTCTGGAGTTACATTCTCTCTCCATAGTGAACTTGATTCTTGGATGGAAGTTATTAAATCAAAAGAAACAAATTGTCTACATATTTTTGTTAGAATCTTAGGTTTAATAGTTAAATCCTGTACACAAGTTTAGTAGTCTTTCTTTAATAGACTTTCCATGACAATGTCCGCCACAGGAAGTCCCATTTTTTGGGAATATATCTTATCCTCATATTGGAAATGTATGTTGTCAAGTCCTTTGTCATATTTATATATTCTTTAATCTCCTCCCACCTTTGTTAAATAATTGTTAATTTTAAGTCTACTGGCACACTTGGAAAAAGTGAGACTACATAAAAGGTTATAAATTTTTCGTTTTTCTCTATCGTTAAGTCTTTTATTTTATTCCTAAATTGCACTGAATCTCTTACATTATTTGTTGAATTGTTGGTGATGTGTTTTAGTATGTTTTTCATGTATTTAGAGAGCTTGTAGGAGGGCATGTTAGTGCATGAGCTAATTGGTCTCACCGGTAAATCTTTCTTGTGGATTTTTGGAAGTCCGTATAATCTTGGTGCTAGGGCTGTGTCAATTTTGAGTGGTATTTTCTCTATTGTCTATATAATCTGATTTTATGAACGCTTCTCAACTAAGTCATTGTTTATTTTCTGAAGTTTGGTTAAAGGATCTTTTCTTAATCTCTTTTAAGTCGTAATATCTTCAACTACGGGACATCTGCGGACATCTTAAGTTCATAATCCTTTTTATCCATTGCTACTGTTATATTTTCTTTGCTGCATTCAATATTAGGATGCCGTCGACAGTTTTTAACTTATAAAATATATAATCTTGAGTTTTTTCACAATATTTTGCTCGTTATCTACGAGAAAAATGTTTTAAAAAAATTGCTAAAAATTGTACTCAATATTTTGAGAAAACTGAACCAGGGTACCAAAAAAATCAAAAATTTTAATTTTATAATTCGCTTATTTCAAAATATAATTTATAAATTAAAGCATTATTTTGTAGTTATTAACTGCGAGGTACCCAACTCCTTGAGATCACATAGCGCCACCCCTGACAAGTGGATACAAATACTCCTGTGCTAAGCTCATGTAAAATTTTTGAACATTCGTCCTAGCGCCTTACAAAAGGCTGAGTTATTTTCAAGATATTTTGATTTTGTCCCACTTTGGAGTGTAGATTAAAAGAGAATACATTTACGAAATGACAAATACAATGAGAATTAAAAAAGTGCAAAACTGAGATTGGATAAAAAAGCTTTATAAAAGAGCTTACTAAGCATATATAAGTGAAAATCATTTCGGACCAAAAATTGATGCAGTTTTTACCAGCCTATTTTAACGTATGCGCCATATACTTTAAATATACTTATCAAAAGTATTTTTCACTGAAAAAGAAATTTGCTTTTCAGTTAGCTTAAATCTTTAAATCGCTTAACGAAAACAATTGGTTACATAAAATTTTCATACGCTAAAGCAAGTATATAAAAAAATGTAGAAATTTCAAATTGTTTTCTAATTTTTGCTGTTGCTTTTTGCATTACAAATGTTACACTTAAAATGCTTTAAAGAAATGCCATGTTTTGTGGTTTTAAAATATAAAAAAGACGAAACAATTTACATTAAAAGCAAAGTCACAGTTAAAAAATACAGATTGCATAAAGTACTTACAGATGCTACATTTTTTTTTTTACATAAAAACCACTTGTTAAGCATTTAAAATGCAATATGCTGAGTTAAGCATGAAAGTGATGAAGTACAAGTGCGAGTATGATTGCAACGTTGATGTGAATGCATTTTTTATACCAACTTATTTTTACCCAAAGTGCTATTGTTTTATGTTGTTTTTTTGGTTTTTTTTTTTTTAAATAGCAGTAGAGAAAAATTTTAAGCTGTTAAACTTAAAAGAAAATTGTTATATAAAGTAACTAAATTGAAGGATTGTTGAAGTCTCAAGTTCAATGAAGTAGAAAAAAATAAAACGAAAGTTAAAAAAAAATTAAATAAAACAATGTCAATGCTTTGTTCGTTCGTGGGGAAAATGCTACGTATTTTTTCTGGGACAAAGTTGTATCAACAATCAGTTCATCACGTTTCATTGCTGTGAAACTTTATGGTGTTGTAGATATGCGTTTACCTTGACAGATGTGCCTTTTTCCTGCCTCTTCTTTGTTACGTTTTTGTACAATCACTTGCTCGAAGCTAAAGTATTAAAAAATTAAATACAATAACAATAGAGGTATGTACAAACGTAGAGAAAATATTTTAATTAATTTCGAAACTTAAATATTTAATTTACTACGATCGAATTGCGTCCAATAGTATATAATAAATGGCCCAATTAAAAATAACATTATCTATACAACAGTAACTAATTTCCTGTCTGTCTGTCTATCTATCTGTCATCTGTCTGCCGTCTGTCTGCCGTCTATCTGTCGTCTGTCTGTCTTTCTCTTTCGCTAGTGGTTAGATTTTAACAAAATTTTGTGAGGAGTTATACTTTATACTTTTTTCTGCAAAAATATTTTATTTCCAAGAGAAAGTGGAGAAAAAGCAGTGAAAGGACGCAGTTATTTTAGTAAGGATGAGATCCTTTATATAAAGTAAATATATGCTTCCAAAGCAAAATCGAACAAAATATTGCAAGGACGCTGACGAAGTGGCGGACACAGCTAGTCTTAAATATAGTAGGAATAGTGCAACTAAATTTTTCTTTACATACATAATGTCGTGCAGCAGTTGTCTCTACATATCTATAAAAAAAACTTTTTTGGGAGTTTTAATATTAGGTTTCAAAATTTGTTATAGAAAACTGGTGTAAAAAACATGTCTGCGAAGGATAAATAAAAATGCTAAGTTCGCCTGAATAGATTGATCCTATGCATGCACTTATAATGCTAGATCGACATATGTCGGAATTGAGGCCTCGGCTAGTGTACATTTAATCGCACATACATTTTTGTTGTTGTTGGAAGAACTCTACCATGGCTCTTTAAAATATGGTGCTTATAATAATGCTACTGAAACAAAAAAATTTTCTATATTTTGGGAATTTAAAGGCGAGCTTATTTTGAGAAACCTTTAGAGGCCATCAAGTGTTTAAACTACAGTTTTCGGCAGGGAAGAAATCGAGATAATGGATCAGCCTTATTTGGAACGCAATAAATTTATGTTTAAGAAAGCAGTCGAGAAATTCTTTATCAAAAAATTCATTATACGAGGGGTTACTGTCAGTTGCCTTCCATTTGCGTTGTATGTGGTGATCTACTTAATTCTGCTTTTATAGGATAAAGTATATAACGACACGAAGGTTGACAAATGTAGCAATTGTAGTAGAAATCGCACTGTTAACTATGGAGGTTGTTGTGTTTATTAAACGCTCCCAAACAGCCACAATATCTACCAAATTATTATTTTTCTACAGTTAGCCCAGCCTTCAACTAAGAATGTTTCTTACGCAGGCATTTTAAACACTAAACATGCTCCAGAACCAAATTTTACGCCCGGAAAGACAACTCCATCTGTTAACTATAGTCAAAGTAAAGCACCCATTGGGACATTAGTGCAGTCGCTAAAAAGCTCTATAAGCTTTATGGGCATCATGATGAAATATGTGTTAAAATGCAATTACTGCAGGGGTCATACCTAATAAAATATGTTTGAAAATATGTTGTTGGAATTCAAACGGCATACATAACTACAAAAATTAACTCGAGTATTTCCTTGTAAATTGACAAATTTATATCATGCTTATTTCGAAGACCGACTTGACAACAAATAGTATTTTTTTATAATTAGCTGGCTATTTTATGATACTAAGAGCCATTATTATAACTTGCCTTTAGCTAAAGTTAGGATTTTGTTGGAGCGATAAACAGTTTTTCGTTATTAAAAGTAAGCTAAAATCCACTTTTAATTATTACGTACTATAAGGACAAGTTATAGCAATGATCATTATCCTCATTATTGTAACGAAAAAATCCAACAAAATCCCAACTTTAGTTAAAGGCAAGTTATAATAATTGGCTTAAATACTCTTGCAATAGAGCATATAGTGGCTCGGCACACTATTTACTGTGTGATTTCTGTGAAAATTGTTTGCAAGTAACAAATATCTGGCGACGTCCAGTTACACTAGAAGGTCGTTCGGAAAAAAAATGCATCTGAATATGGGCAACCAACATATATCACCGAGATATAGCAGGGGAGTATTTTAATAGAAATATTTAAGGTTGAAGCATCACTAGCATTATCTTCAGGTTATTAACCTACTCTACTCTTATTAACAACATGAAACGTGCAGCATTTCAGCGACGAAATCCACTTGATAAGAAATATAGAAAGTATCTCCGTACTTATTGTTCAGGTTTTACTGATCTTATAATAAACCTTAAATAAGCTGCCTAATATTAAATCCTAACTTGACGTGGAATCCATCACAATTAAATTTATAATGTAGATGCCAAACATTCTTTAGAGTGACAATCAAACAGTGATGAGATCTGTTTGATCTCATCACTGTTTGAAACATTTTAAAGAAAATCACGGTACATCTAAGAATCTTCAAGATTAGCAACCTTAAAAAATTGTTATACGTAAGATGCCTTTGTGTACTAAAAATGGTAAGGAAATGATACTGAAAAAGAAAATCTATTTGTTACTCATTTCAAAAGAGCATTTACCCTAAATATATCTCCTGATAAAGTTTATCTGACAAAACAATTAACAAGATGATTATAGCATTTCCTTGAGCTGCATTGAATATTTTTGTTTTTAGTGCCATTCTACACCTTGAGGACTTTTCCCAGACCGGAATGCTTCTCTTAAGTCAAGGAAATTTAGAAAAATAAATAACAGTAAAGCTTTTTACAATATGTTGACGATTATAATATTGCCAGCAAGCCTTATTCCGATCAAATGTCGTTTCATTTGATAATATAATATTAGAATTTCGTTGGGTTGCATAGACTTGAGAGGTTAACGAAACTGCTATCAAATACGCAAAATTCTTTAATATTTATCATTACTAATAACTTACCAATTGATGACATGATATCGTCCATAAAAAGTAAAATACCAATATATACTAGGAAATTTTATCGTAAAAAATATTATTTTGAACTGAAATGTAAACGATCCCGTATAATATATACATAAAATCTCTCAACACAAAGAGGATCTAAATTTAGTGAATTCCGCTACTTGCAGCAAGGAATGGTGGAAGTTGGGGAACCAGATCTAATCCAGCAATCATATTTCAAGAGGAACAGTGGATGACTTGTTTGTTCGTGTATACCAAATTGGTCAATTCCTTATAATATTAATGATTTTCTGGACTCTTAGATTGATTACTATGAACTAAAATTGAGATCAGTAAAAAATAATAATCTGTCAGGTATTATAGCTATGAATAATAATGCTCCTGCTTTCTTTGCGAATTAGTTACCAGCTATTTAAAATTACTTATTTATTAAATAAGTAATATCTTCTTCTATCGCAGCTGTTATATCTTCCGCTTTTGAAGAAATGATAATCCAATTATTTTAAAAATTAACGTAGACATTTCCTAATAAACCCAGTTTGTAAAATAATTTATTTAATTATTTTAAATCATTAATAATTTGGTGCGAGAGATTTAATATTTTGTACTAACACTAGGTTGATTTTTGGTAAAAGTACCCTACAATAGATAGCATTTATAACCCGGTTTATATTTGCACTTAAACAAGATGAACGGAAAAAATACGTATGTGTTTTGGTTTCTTTATATTCTGTGAAAATCTCCTTTTATAAGTTAACGTGTATGGCCTTATCTTCAAATATTATTCGGTTTTTGCAGTTATCATATGAAAACACTATAAGTAATAATGAGTGGAGTGGAGTGGAGATATAGTCTCAAGTCGCAAGATATGCCTCATATAAATTCTACCTTATCCTGCCCCAGAGTGTTTCTGCATTCCCATAAATCTTCTATTTTGCCCAGGCAACTACAGGACTTTGCTTCAAGACTGGATAATGTTAAGGTGTAACCAACCTTCTGTAATGAAAGGAAAGGAAATATTATTGGAAGGAGATTCCATTTCTGGTTAGAGAGAGACATTTTATCTTCGGTTGTGTTATTTTTTAGATAGCTGGTGTGCTGTTCTATTCGAAGTAATATTTCCATCGCCGCAGTCGTTGGTCGGTTGTGGTTAAAAGGTTGGGCTGCTGGGCAAACAGTTGAAGAGTGCTGTTTGAGCTGCGTTGTTCTCTTAATGTAACTAATACTTTGTCGCTCTTTCGCAGATTGTTTCAACGAGTTCCTTATTCGGCTTCTTCTAGGTAAGTGGCTAAATACATTTTTTTGCGATCGTTTGAGCTATTGGTTAGATGGCATGTTTTTGTTTTAGTTTTCCAGTGTTCTGTTATCTTGTCCCAAGTTCGGTCTTAGATCCATTCCTTCATGTTACTGTATGTTGTTTCGATGACCTGGGTGGCTATTGTGAATATGTTTTCTAAAATTTCCTTTCATTTAAATTTCATTGCAGAACTATTCACTGTGTATATTTGCTGCATTATATTATACATTTTCATTCATATCGATAGACGCTTAATATGAAAAAGTAACATAAAGCGAAAATTATACAAATTAAGTTAAAAGCAGTGCAAATCTATTGGGTTCTTGGCAGAAACTCACACCTTAGCTTAAATTGGTTAGAAATTTAAAGCGCACCCAAACCCAGTCGAAAACTTTTTTATCTAGAACTGACTGGATTTTTTTTCTTTTCTTTTCTCGTTCCCTAAAGATATTTTTGTTTTTAATGTTTAACAAAACAAATTAAGATCTCTAACTTGTGGCCAAAGAAATGAAATAATTTGTAGATTTCTCAAACAATTACTAATTATAAAATAATGAACCATTTTCCTGTTTACTACTACTTCAAAGGACTAACAATTTTATATTCTTTCTTTTGTTTTGTTTTCATGTTTCTTTACAGTTTGCACTTGTTTTACAAGTTGCCATCATCGTAATGCAACAATAACAACAACTCTAATAAAACTATGTCAATTACAGTTATTGCACACAGTATACACTTAAATTACATAAATAAATTACGGACACAAACATCTACAAATACATCTACAATAGAGAATACTAGCTCATTTATATAAAGACTATTGCAAAAGCGACCTCTTATATTTAATTTATTAATGTATGCAATAGTTAAGGTAAATAACATCAAACGGAGTTGAATCGATAGTGTAGCATGTGGAAAAGTTTAAATATAAATAATATATGCACTTATGAGTCAGTATATTTGTGTAAGTGTAAGGGTGCAATAGCAGTCAACTTGTGAACAACAGGATATGTAAATGTTTTGCTCATGAGGGACTTACGTTAGTAATTTCTTACATTTTGAAAGTGTTAAAATATACTTCAATGGAGTTAAATTTTCACACATAAAGGCGTATTAGGTTATTTTTAATATTTTATGAATACGAGCAAGATATTTGAAATATTTAAAAAGATTTAATTAGTGTTTACGCTCTGTAGTCGTAAGAAGTGAAAATCTTTGACTTGTATGAAAAAATTCTTATAGCAGCAACAAATTTACTATTTGTATTGGTATATTTTTGACCTAAACTAAAAACTCTAATTTTTCAATAAAGCAAAAACAAAAGCTGTTCACACAACGTGTTTCAGTTTAATTTAAAATACTATCATTTAATTTTGAAAAATTTAGAACCAAAGCCACTTGCCCAAAGATTAGAATTTTCTGACAGAATTTAAGTTTGAAAATTATTAGGAAGTATAAGCTGTAAATATAATCGAAGATATAATATATTAAAAACTTTCTTAGAATTATTTTATGACTTCACTGTTATAAAATTTAGCTGAAAACGAAAATGGTTCAACCCACCATAACTATTTTATAACAAAAATTAAAGATAAAAACAAAACGTTTATCAAAATTCCAATGTAATCAAAAGTTAAATATTTATGACCACCTTCTCGTGAAATAGTCCACTGTGCGCCGTGTCGTATATTTAAAAACTTTTATCATATTGGATGTATTAGCAATATTTAATACAGCATTTCATATTACGTATACGCTACAAATACGGGTTACAAAGAAAAAGATTTCTTCAATTTCACGTACTTTTGTATATGCAGAAACACTTACTTAAAAACCAAATAAAAGAGATTTTAATATCGTATTATACCCTCAAAAATAACTTACGCACACACAGAAAAAACAGTGTCTAAATACATAATAAAATATAAAAAAATTTATGATATCTCTATGATTTTTTTTCAAGAAGGAATCTTATTATTTTAATAAGGAGAAGAAAGCTTAGGTTTTTTATTTATTTTCTTCTTCTTTTCAAAAACAATAACAAACTGAAAACAATTTAAAAACTTCTGCTTTTTGAAAAGGTATATATATTATAAAGCTTTTTTGGTATCTCCATTGAAATTTTTTGCTAATCAATCTTTCATTTCTTTCTACCTTTTTTTGTGTTGGCGGCTGCCTGACATTTTGCCTTCATATTATCCTCTATTTTTCAGGGGGGTTTCTTCTGATGGATTGTCTAGCAGTGGCTAAAGCCACTTAATTTTAAAAACCCGAAAAAAGCATAGTAAACATTTTTCCGTCCTCTGCCAGGGATCGAACCTGGTTTTGTAGGCACGCACTTAACCACTACACAAAATGTATTGTATTGTATGTTTTAACAGTTTCTATGTTGATTTTTATAAACGAAATAACAAGAAAGCTAATATAATCAAGATATCCTTATTAAGAAAATTAAAAAGATGATTTACATATAATGATATAGGAACCTAATGAAATCAATCAGAAAAACCTTTTTGAAAAATTCAATTCAAACTAATGAAATTAATAAGAAATCCCTTTTTTATACAACTCAGAAGAAATCCTAATAGAATCGAAAAGTTGTTATCTCTTTATTGTTTTTTTCTTTGTGTAGAGAATGAGTAAAACAAATTTTGAATAACAAGTTTTCTTATTGATTTAATGGGATTCCCTTCTTGATAAAATTAGAATAATTTACCACTTGAAAATAATAAGGAATCTCTTTTAATGCTTGAATACCCCATGCCTAAAACCATTTCATAGAGAAAATATTTTTGATTCTATTAGGCATTTTTGGCTCTCTGCAACAATACAGCACTTCAAACGTTAAAGTGTCCCAGTAATTGGCTGTCGATTGGCAGGCACATTGCTTAGCTCGACGTAACCGAGTGTACTGTAAATAGTTTAACTTATACCTCCTCTGGGTTGCGGTCGATAACAGGCTCTTAAATAGATCTTGTATCAACTAATATTCTCAGTATTTCCGTTTAGTCGAGCTAGGAGACTAGCTAATAAAGTCTATAATAAAATTGTCTTATCACATTTTTTTTTAATTTCATTAACAATGATTTTATTTTTGTAAATTTTCTCTTTATTTAAAAGCCTATAACTCTGTTTACAAAGAGAATCACATTTTATAAACTTATGGTACTTTTTTGTTAAGTTCTTTTAATTGCAAGATAAAAACACGCCGATATTAATTTTACTGTAAGTCAGTTTATTTATTTAGCTTTATATAAATTTTATTGACAACACTGTTTAAAACACACTTTCTCTTACTTATACAGTGCAACTGATCTAGACATTCAAAATTCTACTTCCCCTCGCTCGCAAGAGTGGATTTTATCTACAGAGAGCAGGTCTTTACTAGATATTTATTTTATTCTTGTATTTAGGGACATACGTACGTATATAAAGTATTATAGAGAAATCGACAACAACAACTATTAGAGGCTTAGAGATTTTTGATTTTTCTTTCACGAGTATGGCAACATAGTCCTTTTGTGTGTTGTTGTTGTGTACATAATATTGGCATATTTGTTTTCAGATACAATGAAGAATAATTTCTTTTTTCGAAACAATATTAACATTATTTATTTTCAATCACGCATGATTCCTTTGCAAATTTATTAAATAAATATTTTATGAGTATAAAATATTTATTTCCAAAAAATATAATAATCGAAATTGATTACTATGGGGAAAGCCTATCCAGATAGCTATTTCGCTAGTGCTTTCCCCATAGTAATCAATTTCGATTATTATATTTTTTGGAAATAAATATTTTATACTCATAAAATAAATATTTTATACTCATAAAATATTTATTTAATAAATTTGCAAAGGAATCATGCGTGATTAAAAATAAATAATGTACATATATAACACGATTCCAAATATAATTTTTTGTATGAAACAATATTAAGACAACGGTCATAAAAATTGAGAGTATGATAGATGCGACATCAAAGCAGTACAGCGAAATAGTTAATTAGGTGTACCAGAGATCAGATGAGCTGAAGCTAGTTAATAGAAAAAAATGTAATTAAAGAAACAACATTTTTGACATAAGTACATAAAGATTTGGAGGTTTCTTCTTAATAAATAAAAGTTTATTTCACAGCAATAAGCTTAGATGTATTTACTAAATGAAAGGTTAAATTAATGCTATAGCACTATTATTGCAAAGTGATGATATACGTATAGAGTTAAGAGCAAGGCAAGAACGATATTTTAATATGAGATAGCATTCCATTTCAAAGGAAATGAATTCAGCCTTTTAGATTAGTAACACCGCACAGTGCTTCGTTCCCATATAACGAAGTAACAAAAATAGCAGGAGTTGTAATTTATTTTTCAAATTTAAAACACTAGCATATAATTTCTTAGTTAAGAAAAAATAAGAAGTTTTGGAAAAGTCAGTGTAAGAACACGCCTATATGTCCTGAAACTGAAAAATGAAAAGTTTATCTTCAATAATACCCGAAAAATTGCAAAAAGTGATCATGCTGATACACATACAACTAGTAACGTGTGTGTAAATATTTATTCCAATCGGTGCAAGGACTTGTCGTCCTACTTTGTACCCTTTTTCTGTCCGATCGTAACAAAACTTGGTATGTAAATAAGGTACATATATATTTATATATATGGAATTATATTTATGGAATTGATTCTTGTTATTCGACGTTTTTATGTTTAACAATAAAACTATTGTTTTTTTTTCAAGTTTAAGGTCATATATGGTATGAAAATTCTCTTTATTTATATTTTTCGAAACATATTTATCCATATTTGGGCAGAATTGGATTATTAATGTGGGAAATACAAAACATTTACAAAATCATTTATATTTTAAAAAGTATTAAATAATTTAGGCATTTCAAAAAACGCTTTTTTTTAGTTTGTGGTCAAAAATGGGCCCTAATTTTTAAATATGCTCTTAGGTAAGAGCATAAACTAACAAAATTAGGAAAAAATCTAATTTTATATAATTTTTTTATACTCCATGAAACTTAAGTAATTTTTTGATTTTATGGATTTTTTTATTTTTAATTACATTTTGCAAGAATTTAATATACCAGAAGGTATGAAAGTAGCACAAGTCGTTTTCATTAATTCATAAATTCGCAACACAAAATATTCACTTAATAATATAAATATAAAATATTCATTTAATAAACATTTATAATTTTCCAAGAATAAAATTTTACACATTTTTATATTTTTATTTTTTTTAACACAATTCTGTCAAACCCGATGAATAAAAACAAACATTTTTTGGTTACATATAAATAAACTCAAGATATTTGTTTATTATTAATATATTATTGTTAAAAATAATTTATTATTTTAGAAAACTTATACAACTTTAGTTATGACTAGCTGTGACCACACACGTAGTGTGCGTCATTACAATATTTTGTTCGACTTGGTTTTGAAAGCAATCCACACCAAATTTTAAGACTCTTATGTATTAACTTTATACAAAGGATAAAATTATAAAATTATTGTAATGCTCTATAAAAGGTGTTTAATATATATTAATAACAATGTTATTACACAAAGTAAGAATACGAATCAAATACAAATTTTATTTAATTGGCTATTTGGCAGTAAATAATTCATATTTTGTCCGTATTTTAAAACAGCGCCATCTGTTGCGCAACTGCGTTGAAAATATAACACTTTTAATTCAAATTTTGTCATTATTTAAAAGTAGCCCCATCTGTTGCACAACCGTGTTTAAAATATCACGCTTTCAAAAATAAAAGATATCTTATTGTACGCAGTACCTTTAAATCGGTAAAAAAATCGGTATTATTTCACATATTTCTCTTGGAAATAAGAGATTTTTACGGAAAAAAATTATTCAAAAAGAAAGATAGACAGACACAGTTACACAGGAAATGCGTAACGGTTTTATTATATGTATGTCTATATATTTGAAGTTTAGCAAAATTGTATAGATAAGCTCAACCACTATGTTGTTTTTCTTGGGTGCAGTAAATATTTAATGATAACATTTGTACCAACATTTGACAAAAGTAATGTTTAAAACAAGAAAATTTTGTTCATCGCAACCACATATTGTTACAAAGAACAAATATGGATCATGTGATCATACCACAACCATGGTTTATCTATGTGCACAAAAATTGAGAATATATTGAAAACATAATGTACCTGCAGACTACAAAAAATTGCGTGATGGGTCATTTATATGGTATCGTTTCTAAGGATAAAAGGATTATCGCTTTAAAGTCTATCTCTATTACAATTTTATTCATGATTTTATCGTACCTTATACGAAGGTAATAATGACCATGTCCCTACTTTCTGAGAAACAATAAGCTCATATAAAATTAAAAAGCCACATAATTTTATATATATATTTTTTTTCATTCGAAATATTGAAATTTTATATGTTTAGAATTTTTCTTAAAAAAAACATTAAAGATCCTATGAATTATTTTTTACTTTGACCATCGTTCAACCCAATGTGCGATGTAGAGACTGAGAAAATATCATGCAGAGGTGCAAAATGTTTATTCCAATTATAAAGTGAAATAAATTCTCAAATCAACTGGGCGTATGATTATAAACTTAACATTTTGTTCGTTGAAATTATGTAAGTCAAATTATGAGAATGTATAGGTACACAGTTAGAAATTATTACCCTTTTGATAAACCAACAACCGAAAAGTTGAATGTCCTAAAGGCGTAATAGCCAAACACCAACCGGCCCATAGACTGCCTTATTTGGCGAAAATAATTTTTTTCTAGAAAACAAATACACAATCGTATAGCCAAGTTTAAATTGAGTTTTTGATGATGGTTATAGCATTTAAAAATGAAGAGGCAGTTGTAAAAACTCACGAACTTAGTTATATTCAAATAATAAGTGTGCTTTCTGTATATTTCTTTAACCAAATGGCTACAGGAAAATTTTTATTGTTCTTTTTTTTAGCAGCAATTGTTTTTTATTGAGTTTTATTATAATTTGCATTTCAATATATGAAGTCATATACCAGGACATATTCTTGTGTGTTTTATGAGATTTTTTATTGCATGAATGCGTGCTTGGGTGATTGATGGCTAATTTTTTGAATAAAATAGTTTTGTTTTATCACTGCCATAAAAATGCAATTTTTTCGTCTATATTCAAATTCTTAAAAGCAATTATTTAAAGAGTTTTTAAGTTTTCCTATTGATTTAGTATTTTATTATGAACAATAAAAAGTACTGATTTTTATTTAAATCCACACTATTATAAAGAAAATAATAGGTTGGGGAAATAGAAATCCATTAATTTTTCAGTAGATGGCTGTAGTGATCGATATCTCGTAAAGAATCGATCGAACAACTTAAAATTTATGTTCGTTGTCAAGGTAATATTTCTTACTAGAAATTTCTTTTAAGATTGAAGGTCGACCATAAAACATTTTTAAACCATTTGGCCAAAGTTGGATTTACAAAGAAGCTCGATGTTTAAGTATCACACCAATTAACCCAAAGAACATGGCCAAACGGAATGAAATCGACCCATTTCTTAAACGAATGTTGACTGGGGATAAGAAAAGTGTTAAATACGACAATATTGTGTGAAAGCGATCGTGGGCAAGGTGCGGTGAAGTAGCTCAAATGACCAAGCACTAAATTCAGATCTTGTCTGTCATCAACTGAACCGTTTAAAGCTAGCGATTGAGCAGAAGCCGAATTGGCCAACAACGCCAGGCCACATACGCCTGTAGTGACATGCCAGAAACTCTGAGGGCTTGGTTGGGAAGTTTTGCTGCATCCACCATATAGTCCGGACCTGGTACCAAGTGATTATAAAAATCGACTACTAGAGTTTTTCGCCAATAAAAACCAAGACTTCTTCGATAGAGGCATTATTAAATCTACCTTTAAATGTCAACTAATTATGCAATAAAACGGTGCATATTTGAACTAAATCGAACAGTATGAAACATGTTAATAAAGTCATGAATTTCACGCAAAAATAATGGAATTCGTTTTCCCCAAACTAATACTAAGGAAAAGTTTTTTTTTCGTGATTTCATAGTTTTTTACACATGTAATAAATATAAAAAATTATTTTAATGTTATAGTCAGTATATTCGTGTAGCATACTTCTACTTTGAGATTGCTACCCTGTATCCAACATGTACAATGTACATTGTACATATGTGTATTGTGCGCAGTTAGTATAGCAACCTAAGCATTATTATTACCTATAGTTTTACTTACACACACACACATACCTCATGTATACGCATGCGCACAGACTACTTTGTTAACATACTCAAATTCTTATTATTATTGTTCCCGTATTTTCTAATACTTATCTATTGTAAGCATAGTAGTCAATATATTTCTGTCTATAAACACACACATACACAGATTCTACATATTAATAAGTTGAGAAATAAAATAATGAGCAGTTTTGATTTGAATACAGAAAGAACTAGTTGTCTTACTACAATGTGAAATATATTTACTTTATTTTATTTAGTAATATTTTTTATTATTTTAAATTGATGTTGCATATTTAATGCAAGCAACCAAATATAATTAAATACCTTAAGAAAATTAATCGTTTAATAATCTTTAAATAATTTATTTTTAAATATAAATATATAAATTATGTGAATAATGTCAAAGAAATTTTAGACCTTGGTATTGTTTAAAGTGCTGGCAAAGTATTGACCAGTGGATATCGAGTACCGAGTATTTGATAATTTCTTGAGTACTCAATAATCAAAGTAGTTACTCGATACTTTTAACGCTATAGTTTTAGTAACAAATTAAATAAAAGATTTAACGACTTCATTAAAACTGTGATTTACAGTTTATTTCTATTATGTAAACAAAAGTATTGATTACACACTGTGTAATTTTTTAAGTCATGGCAAAATAACCATATACGGACACCACTACGTCATAAAAGACCAAAAAAAGACCCCTGTCTCCCAGTTTTGCCCAATATACTCTCTGAGGCAAAGTTGTAGCTCTTGTCATAAAGAACAAAAATTATTAACATATAAAATCAAAAAAAACTTCATCTTCAAGGTCAAAATCGCAAAAAACTTTAAAAAATTAAATTTTTTTTTACCTTTTTCCCCTGTTCAGGTCCATAGGTAGCAAACCGTTCAAAATTCAAGGAAACACTCAACTACAAAAATGAACCTAAGATCTCAGTAAACAACTTTCTAGAATATATGAACTTCCTAGGAATAATTCTTAACACCGTTTAGGTAGCACTTAGGTAGCCGCAAAAGTTTTTCACTTTTGCTTAGGTAGCCGCAAAAGTTTTTCATCATCATCATCAGATCTTAGATTCATTTTTTAGTTGAAAATAAAAAAAAAAATTTTTTACACGATTTTATTCCATTTAGCACGATTCAAAATCATTTGGGCTTAGATTTTATTTGTAAAATTTAAGTTTTGCGAAATATTTTTATATCAAAAATTTAGAGGAATTTCCTTTTTGTGCAAACAAACATTATTACTTGTTAGAGCAATTGAAATGAAAGAAAACGGCGAAATCTACAAATAAAAAACTACAATGTAAAGCCATTTGTTTAGAAAACAAAATTGAAATTTTAGATCGTCTTCGAAATGGAGAAGGCTCAACATTTCTTAGCAAAATGTTCGGTTTAAACGAGGCTACAGTAAGAACTATAAAAAAATTAAAATTCAATTAGGCAATCGTTGTTGATTTCTGGAACGAAACTATCTATTAAGTCTTCATCACACACTAAAGATGCAAATAAACGGTGCAAATACACATTATCTATATGATTTAGTAAAATAAACATGATATCTTGTTCTTAAAAAAATTCTCTCTTTTTCACTAATTTGTATATGATGAATGCCTTTTTTACACGGATTTTCTGGAACCAATCCACCGTGTAAAAACAGAATTACGTGTATACGACATTTGTTGATTTGAAATTGGAATACTGGTCGTTTGTATGGAATCCATATTTTATTTATTTAAAAGTTATTTGTTAAATGCGCTCTTCGTAATTGTAGTGTTATTACATCTTCTCCTTCTTATTATACTCGTTGCTTGCTTCTAGGTTTAAGACCACTTTACTTGAGAAGAACTACCCATTCTATTATGATAATTTTGGATTTAGTCAACACCATTTTGGATTGTAATTATTTATTAAATTAAATAAGTTTTGTATTTCATTCAGATATTTAAGAACTAATAATTTGTTTTAAAGACCCACCCATAAAATTAGTTATGTAATAAATGAGCCAGTTCTTTGTGCTTTAAATAGGTTAAATATGTATAATAAATAAACTAGTTTTTTCTTTATCAAGGAATAATTGAATAAATTGTTTTCATCTAATATTGTGATAGCCTGTGATTCTATTGGCGAAGTAACTAAATAAAAACAAAAATAAATTAACGAGTTTGTCCAATGACGCTAATATTTACCAAAAGTAGAAAAAAGTGGCCAATTTAATATGTAATATTTAAAATAAATCGAAAATATTTACTAAACTCTTATTAATTAAGTAATAAATAACAATTTCATAAATATAATAAATTGAGACCTTAACTTAATTTTTATTGTTGAAAAGAAAAAGTGAATTTTGAATTTTCGCGGCTACCGAAATTATCAACATCTTCTCGGCCGTCTGTGAAGCGCTTGTACCACGTATAAACTCTTTTTGAGACAAGGTTTACTCGCCGAATACCACAGTCGACATTTAAAGTGCCTTGGAGCACTTTATTCTATTTTTAACGCAATATTTAATACACATTATTTGATCCATTTGCTTAGAAGTCCAAAATCGAAGAACACTTACAAACGTGACTAACTAACGTATATGACAAAACACATGTGTACCAACATAGCAAAAAAAAAAATTAAAAAATTCGGTCAATAGCAACATCGTCAACTCTGACATTATTGTAGAAATACATAAGTATGTATGTATTTTACTCTTTTAAAAATAAAATAAATTTTTCAAATAATGTCAATAAATATGTACATACATACGTATGTACGTAATTTTATTTGCTGATTGTAATTAATTTAGTAATTTTTAATTTTGTGATATTCTTTTCTTTTGAATAAAAAAATTGCCGCATACGCAAATAGAAATTAGCCTTAGTGGCTACTGCCACAAGGATGTTCATGTAGCCATTAGGATATGATGTCGTCAAAATAATCGTCTTCTTATATACGTGCGTTCTTTAGTTTTGACAACTTTTAGTCGATAGCCTGCTGTTGTCTATGTATTTATGCACATTTGGTACTTCTTTTCAATTCAACAACAAAATCTTAATACAAAATTTTACTATTTTTACAGCCATTTTCACAACGTATGATTATTTTGCTTTTAATGGAAAATCAACTAACTGTCGGTTTGGTTAACAGGCACTCTATAAACAACGGTTACCGATTTGGCTTTCATATTCATAAGGTTACTTAACAAAAGAATATAACAAAAAGTATAGCAATACTGTGTTCATTTGTTTCCGAAAAAGAATGCAAAGATTGAATTTCAAAAAGTGTTTTTTTTTTAAATTAATTAATTAATTTATTTAAATTAAATAACACAAGTATACATGATTTTGGATTGAATGAACTAAATGTTGTCTCTTAGGTTATTTGGGTCGCTAGTTGTTTGGAATTTGCTCTCCGGTTATATGAAATCATAAAACATAGTTTTGAACTTGATGAACTGAATGTTGCCTAATAGGATATTTTCCGACCTAAATTAAAATATAGACTCCGTTTTGTTTAACATCCAAAACTTTTTTATATATATTTTGCAGATAATCATGCAAACTTTTAATATAAGCTTTTAATCATAATTGTCCATATATTTTATATAAATATTTTAGTGCACTTTCTGTTATATCGCACTTTCTGTAATCATTGATGGTATAGCAACAGTTTCGTTCATACCCTTTACTTCGGCAGTGATATGACCATTCACACTTTGGCGATTGTTTCTGCTTTCATGTTAATATTGAAAGTAACAGTCGCACACTTACAGATCCCTGTAGCTTAAGCAATATTTTTGAGGATCATTGTTCGCATGTTTGGGTTTGTGGTTGAAGGTTCGCTGTCGAAACATGTTTAAACAACCCGAAATAGTCTCGTGGGATTAGGATACTTACACCATGCTGCCTGTGTCACAGTTTTCCATGCATGATTAAAAATGTGCTCTGACGTTCATTTATACTGAAAACTTTGATGTGAAAGAATTTTTAAGTTTTGGCTTCATGTTTTTCAAATTAAAATAGAAATAAATTTTAAATTCGATGGTATATTAAACAAAAAAGAAAGATATGATATTCTGGATTTTCCTGCTTTTGCTAAATTGTTATATTTTCTAACAGCGTGATAAACAAAAGTAAAGAAAATTTTGCTGCAACTTTGGAAAAAATTAAATTTCTTTATAGTCCCTTTTTTTTGATTTTGGCTCGAATTTCTCTACTTTTTAAAGGTCTTTAATGAAATAACTACAAACATCGCAAAATATAAGTTGAATTTCACTGTTTTCCATAAAATCCACAATCGGAAAAATGCTGAAGGAAAAAATACTGAAATTGTCTTCTTTTTTGCTGCAAGGGGCGCTGAAGTCACAAATTAATTATTTTTTATTGTTTCACGAAAATAATCGCTAATAAATTATTTTTTGCAATAAGAAGTAAAAATTTAGTTATATCTCCTATAAAATATATATAAATTAATATTAATATATAAAGTTTTTTTATAATATTTTTTTAATTGTTATAAAGAACGCATTTATTTTAATAGAAAATTAAAAATTCCTAAATTATTTGGAACATTACAAAAAAAATATGGTCTTCGGGTTTTTCTCGTTTTTGTACTCTTAAAATTTCTTCTATTGATCGGCAATAAAAAACCTTTCAATTTTGAACCGGAACTCAGAAAAAAATCAAATAAAAAAAACAAATTTTTCCTTTTTTGTCATGATATTTAACACTATTTTTGGTTAATTGTAAAAATAATTTTTTTTATATATAAATACTTAAATAAAACAGAATTATTTAAAAATGTCATTGGGGTCAATATTAAAAATAATTATAAAAAAAATTGACATAAAATAAACTTTAAGTAAGTTTTAATTTGTATGAATATGGGTAAAATACTGTACTCTAAGGTGAGTACAAGTGAGAGTCTGTGGTGTAGTAAATCTAAGGAACATAAAATTTTAATCCACGGAATTGATGTAATAATTTAATATTACATCAATTATTCCTATATGATTTAGAACACCTTTCTGAAATTCAAACAATAATTAAATAAAAAGCCATTTTAGGCTGGTTTTCGGAAAAAGTCGCATACCCAAAACACGTCTCGAATAGACCGCATAAGGATTTGATGACGTATTTGTTAATATCCACAGATTCAATTTTATTTTCATATTTTAAGATTGAAAATAATATAGATTTTAAAGATATATATAAATAAATACAATGATAAAGAGAGCTTTTCAAGTAGTAGCGATGAGCTTTGATTTTTTTTTCTAAAATTAATTTCGCGTCATCGTGTGTGAGTATATTTTTTTCTTATCGTGAGTATGCTTGACCGTGAGTCAAAAATTGTCATGTGCACTTCTGTAGTAATAGGTATTCATAATTTTATTGAAATTCGCATAATTTATGTAAGATTTATTGCATTTTTTCCATAAAGAACACTTGACAGGATCAAGAGTCCTGTTTTTCAAGAACGATTATGATGGGTTTAACAAACATATGATTTCACATTTTTTTGTTTAGTAACATAGCAAATGTAAGAACATTTGCTTTTTGGAAATTAGGCGGTGGGCGTGTCCTTTTTTCAAAAACTAAAATTTTTCTTAAATAGGCTGAATATAACTGCCCTGTAAAGTTTCAAAAGTCTGTGGTAACTCCTTCTATTTTTGTCCTATCGTTACATGGAAACAAAGCGATGTATGCCACAATCGACACAATACGCTGGTGCACAAGGTGTGTCATTACAACATTCTCTCCACTTATTCAATGAAGATAATATAGGTAATTAGTGAATTAAATGCCAATTTTTAGGACATTGAGAAGGAATAAAAGAATAGAAATACACTGAACTTCATATTGAGAAATAAGTCGCTTTTAAGCACTCAAGTTCAAGTTTATCACTATGAAAAAATTCAACACAAGTAAATAAAAATTCTAAAAATCTTATGTTTATCTGTTAAAAATAACTAATAGAATATTGAAGATAGCTGCTCTACGCTTGTTACACTTAAGTCAAACTTGTATATTTATGTTGTTATTAAGCTATTTTTCTTTTTGGTGTTGCTTTATCAATACTTTTGCCACATAAAATATGCAAACTATTCAAAAAATGTTGATTGTTTCTTTCTCTATTTGTGGGATATCTCGTTTTCACTTAATATATATTTCACACTTTTAACAAGCAACCAACCAAATTGAATTGAATTTTATGAAACTTTTTTGTCGCTGCCTTAGCTTTTTTTTCTCTTTTTTTTTTGTTTAAGTTTAGTTGTTTAGACATGTTTGCGTGATGCCTGTATTTTACTTTTTTTATTATTTTTAAACTTTATTGATGCCATTGCTATTTCCGGTACTGAAAACCCAAACTTTGTAACAGAATTACAGTTTTCATAAAAATAGTATTTTTTTTGATTTTTTCCTTTAAAAGGTAAAAATATAAAAAAATGTTTAGACAAACTCAAAGAAGTTTTAAAAAAATCGTTTGTCAATAAAACACGAATGTAAAGTGCAGGTAGAGATATATTTAAAAACTCAAATTAACTTTTCTATTGGTTTTAAGTTTCCATAAAATTTAAGGAGTTTGTTATTTTAGAAATAGCTATAAAGAAAATGTTTTTCTAAACTTGCAGCAGGTTCTTTTTGCAACAACCCTTTGGTGGCTTTGTCCCCTCTTATTGCAGAATTACCAATTTTTAAAATCGAATAAGTAGACTTATATATAAAACATTTTCTTAAATCTCAACAACAACGTAACAAAATTGCTACCAGTTAAGCAGCTGAAAAGCTAAACATATACTAACAAACTGACACGTGATTTCTCTCTCTCAGACTGAGTGTGACAACAAATATGTAAAGTTTAGTGCAATATGATACAAGGCTATATTGCACCATTTGTTATATAAATATTAATCTATGTTTCAAATTTTAATAAAAGCGGTACAACCGTACACATTGACTTATGTAATTCCTCCGTTCTTCCTTGTGCTTCCAAGTTTTGAAAACAGACATACACACAAAGTAAAAAAAATGGTAATTGTGTGGTCACGGCATCCCCACTATGTTTTCTGTAACAATATATGTTGCTGTGAACAAATTATAGTTATATTAAACAATAATTTGGTCACGATAAACAAGTTTTTGTTAACAGTTAGTCATTCAATGGTTATACGGACCAAAAAAACGCAACAAACATCGTTGATTTGAACCATATTAAAATTCAAATTAAACATAGTATGTTAAGTATAACTAAAAATAAACAAATAATATTTGGTTTTAAAAATTCTTATTTTGGTTTTGTCCTTTTTTCAGTTCAGAAATATGTGTGTATGCTATCGGTTCATATAAAACCGTAAAAACATTAAACACACATTTGTTGTCAACAAATAAATTTCTTTTTTATTATAAATGATTGTTCTAAATTAAAAATATCAAACATACAAAAAGTTATGCAGAAAATATAAAAATATTTATGTATGTAAGTCTAAATGGAAACATTCGTGTACTTGTTTTTTTTATTTATAAATATATTCATACGTTGTCACATATAACCATTTAAGTGTTTTACATTATACTATAGTATGTTTTATAATTATGTTTATAAAATATAATATAATATGGTTGTATTTTTCATGTTATGTATTTTACATGTTATATTTATGATATGTTCAAATGACAATGATATTATTGTTATGTTTTAAATATAACCATATAATTCAATCATAACATGTTGCTCTTAGATTATGGTTACCTCAACCATTGTTTTTTCTTTGTGTCTAGAATATTACTTAGGATTATCAATCAGCACTGAAGGATAATCCTAAACCAGCACTGAGGGAATCACCCTTACTCATGCAGTGCATTGTGCCGTAACTAGAAAATTTGATTATGGGAAGGAGAATAGAGGGAGTAGTGTTTGTGCACATTTGACTTGAACTGTCTCGTATTGAAGTTAACAGAAAAGACATCAGCAGGGAATTTATTCCACATACGAGCTGTTTAGGCGAAAAACGAATTTTCCCTATAAGGCGTAGTGGGATTCACTCGCAAATCGACCACAAATGGACAGGAGTGTGGTCCATTTGTGTTGTACGCAAAAATATGTAGGTATCGGGAACAAATTCCCTGATTTTATTAGAGTACATTCCATTATAGTAACGGTAAAACAGCGAAACACATCCCACATTGTGTCGATGCTCCACAGAGTCAATAGAGTTAGATACCCTACTTTCAGCGGTTAGCTTCTTCGCCCTATCCTGCACGCGATCGAGTAGCTCCGTAATAGACTTTGGGGCTTACGCCCATACATGAGAGTTGTATAATATTAAGTAGATCAGATGGAGTGAAGTATCTTTTACACCGTAGATCAGATAAATAAATAAGTAAGTACTTCTATGTTCATAACTAAATATAAAGTGACTATAAAGCCCAACTTATATGTTATACCATTGTTTAATTGAGTTCCTTTCTATTCGTCCCCAAGTAATCACAAGAAAAGCATAAGAAAAAACTAAACTATTTCCATTAGGTAAGTATTCATTTGAAAAAGTTTTATGCTCATACACCTATAAATAATAAATTAAATATATTTCAAATTTATTTTAGAACAATTTTTTTTTTTTACAAAGGTTCTTTGAAAATACACTTCAGTTATTTTTTTCTTCCTAGTGTAACGTTGAAAACCTTATTACCCTCTTGTATGTTAACAAAAAGCCAATATGTAGGAGTTGTAATTTATTCCAGTTTGTACAAGTAGTATACGTGCTACTCTTAGAAAGTAGTTGGAATATAAGAGAGTTTCCTCAGTTTCTTATAAAAATAAAAACATATATGTAAATGATTATTTGAAATCGTTATATTCTCTCTAAGTTGAAAGAATACTTATTACAAATTATTTGACTAATTTTAAAGAAAATGGTTAGTACTATTTAAAAATTTCAATTTTGCAATACGTGGGAAACGACTCAATTCTTAATTATTATTTTTTTTGAAAGAAAATCGTAAATTAGATTCTAAAATACATAAAATTTTTGAAATTTAAATATTAACCCCAATATTTATAAAAAATAAAATATATTTTAGAACTAATTTTTTATACAAAAGTTGTAATAAAATACATTTCAAATAAACTTTATTTTTTTATAAATATGGGGGTAATTATTTAATATTATGCTAATTACCCATAACGTTTTATAATAAATAAGCAATTTTTTTGTTGTGGGAAAGGAGCTAGTTCTTATAAGTATTTCACTGGTTGCTCAGGCCAGATCATCAGGAAACCTTTTTCCTAATTTTGGAGAAGCTAAGAATACTTCTTAAGCAATAAAATTCTACAAAACACAATGAGAAGTATGCATGTTAATAGAATATTATTAAATAATATTAAAGCTTCAACAAAACACCAACAAAGAAACCACTTTGTTATTTTTCCTTACCGGCCTTCTAAAATTGGATGGTTTTTTGCCATCACTTAATGCTATAATTTTAAAAATCTAACCACAAAACTTAAAAAACCAAACATTATTAGTTTGTCTTTTGTCATACTGTGGTTCGTATGTAACTAAGCATAATTTGTTTAATTATAATATGTTATGGTTTAAACCCTGCATAGTTCAAGCCACAATTAGTCACAATTTCACATGTTGTTTCTCTGCATGTACAATAGTGAACAAGAAGGTCTGAGATGTATTTTTCGTATGTGCCACTCAGATAACTTTTTCAAAATTATTATGAATTTATAAGAGAGCCTAGAACCTGTTTCACTATACCTAATTGTGTTTTTACACGTTAGATTGGTTCTAGAAAAATCCGTGTATAAAAAGACATTGATCATATACAAAAATAGGTGATTGGTTCCTTATCTCTAAAACCTATTAAAATTAGTGAAAAACGAGAATTTTTTTTAGAACAAGAAATCATGTTTTTTTTGACATATACATATACAAATGTATGCGTGTACATAATGGGTGATTTTTTTGAGGTTAGGATTTTCATGCATTAGTATTTGACAGATCACGTGAGATTTCAGACATGGTGCCAAAAAGAAAGATGCTCAGTATGCTTTGATATTTCATCATGAATAGACTTACTAACGAGCAACGCTTGCAAATCATTGAATTTTATTACCAAAATCAGTGTTCGGTTCGAAATGTTCAAATGTGACAAATTTTGTTCAGCGATGAGGCTCATTTCTGGTTGAATGGCTACGTAAATAAGCAAAATTGCCGCATTTGGAGTGAAGAGCAACCAGAAGCCGTTCAAGAACTGCCCATGCATCCCGAAAAATGCACTGTTTGGTGTGGTTTGTACGCTGGTGGAATCATTGGACCGTATTTTTTCAAAGATGCTGTTGGACGCAACGTTACGGTGAATGGCGATCGCTATCGTTCGATGCTAACAAACTTTTTGTTGCCAAAAATGGAACAACTGAACTTGGTTGACATGTGGTTTCAACAAGATGGCGCTACATGCCACACAGCTCGCGATTCTATGGCCATTTTGAGGGAAAACTTCGGAGAACAATTCATCTCAAGAAATGGACCGGTAAGTTGGCCACCAAGATCATGCGATTTGACGCCTTTAGACTATTTTTTGTGGGGCTACGTCAAGTCAAAAGTCTACAGAAATAAGCCAGCAACTATTCCAGCTTTGGAAGACAACATTTCCGAAGAAATTCGGGCTATTCCGGCCGAAATGCTCGAAAAAGTTGCCCAAAATTGGACTTTCCGAATGGACCACCTAAGACGCAGCCGCGGTCAACATTTAAATGAAATTATCTTCAAAAAGTAAATGTCATGGACCAATCTAACGTTTCAAATAAAGAACCGATGAGATTTTGCAAATTTTATGCGTTTTTTTAAAAAAAAAAAGTTCTCAAGCTCTTAAAAAATCACTCGTTATAATGTGTATTTGCACCGTTTATATGCATCTTTAGTGTAGTGATGAAGACTTAACAGATAGTTGCGTTCCAGAAATCAACGATTGCGTAATTGAATTTTAATTTTTTTTATAGTTCTTACTGTGACTTCGTTTAAACCGAAAATTTTGCCAAGAAATGTTGAGCCTTCTCCATTTCGAAGGCGATCTAAAATTTCAATTTTTTTCTAAAGAAATGGCTTTACGTTGTAGTTTTTTTATTTGTAATTTGCGACGTCTTCTTTTGGAGATGCATTTGTAGTTCACAAAATATTAACACATTTCAATTGCTCTAACAAGTAAAAATGCTTGTATGCACAAAAGGGAATTCCTCTAAATTTTTGATATGAAAATATTTCGCAAACCTTAAATTTTACAAATAAAATCTAAGCTTCAAAGATTTTGAATCGTGCTAAATGGAATTTTCAAACCGTGTTAAATCAAAACCGTGTAAAAAAGACCGTGTAAAAACAGAATTGGGTGTATATGGTAATACAACAAAAATAAACTTTCTATTAAAGTTTTATCGCTTACAAAAATGTTATTATTGTGCCTCTTCCAATGTTTGTATTTATGTGCTCTCAACACTCACTATTCATAATCGTTTTCATGAAAATCATTTAAATTAAATTCTATTCACAATATTCCCAACAATGCTAGAACATTGAAATTAAAACAGAACGTATTTCCTCTACCATTTCCTGGTGAGTAAATGGAACAAGTTTAAATTTATATGACTGTTTATACAATAGTTTATAAACGAGCTGTTATTATGGCCATTCCTATTATCAGTCTCGATAAATAACCATAAATTGCAAACGCAATATTAGCAACAAACGACTATGTATACTTATTAAAGAAAGAATCCAACATTCATACTCCAGCAGGAATACTAGGAAAAATAAAATGAGCTGAAACAAGAGATAAAAACCAAAGGGTGTCACAAAACTGAAGTATTTGAAAGTATTTGATTGGAGTAAAAATTGCTGCATTTAGAGTAAAGAATACCCAGATATGATTTTAAATAATTCTTGCAAAACAAAAAAAAAAAACGACTTTAAAACAGATATATGGGCATCAATTCTAAACTAAAATTTTAAAAGGAAGTAATTTGTAAGAAGTAGTATCCAAACCAAATAAAATACAAACAAAATGCGCCAAAGTTGTATATACTATGTTTTGTGTACCTCTTACTGTAGCGGGCTTATAACTAAAGCCTATGTGAATTTGCCTAAATCAAAAGCAAAACTTGCTGTTTTTTTATACTTTTTATTGTGAACATAACTTGGCTTAAATATCATGTGTACAATTATAATGGGTTAAAATAATGGTTTAAAGTAATGTTATAGCATATATTTGCCTCAAATAATATCACCTATGATGACACCCTTCAAATTCTAATTTTATATTAGTTATAGCGGTTTAAGCAGTATACATACTGTGTGAATTCCAGGTGTCTATTTACGCCAAATTATGTCACCTATTGGGACACTCTAACTTTTATTTTTTTACTTATCTTTATTACGGAGATATCAACGCGCAAAGAAAAAACATGGTTGAGCTAACCATAATCTAAGAGCAACATATTATGGTTAAATTATATGTTTGTACTTAAAACAATATTATTGATGAATATTATAATATTATGGTTAAATTAAACGATTATAGTATGGTTAAAAATATGAAATGTCATATAGAAATTTTTTTTTATTTTTTTCTTTAATTTATTTTGAAACATATATTTTACTATACATATTACATAAATACAGTTTTGAAATAAAACACAAACTTCTTAAGAACTAGCATGTTGCCTATTTTTCCTATACAAGGCCAACAACGAAAGCACCAGAAATATCACCGAAGGCATGATCTTTACGACCAAAACCAGGAACTAACATTTCACCGTTTTTTTCAATATACGTAGGACAAGCCACAGTCAAGAGGTACAAGAGCCTTAATATTTTTCCGCTTTTTAAGCAATTGGAAGCTCATGCCGCAAAATTAGGTGATTTGGCTTCAAAACCACGTTTTTCAAGTACAATTACTTTGGTATGGGAAGCACCACTAAAAGGATTAGCCTTGTGTTTTGTAGCCAAAAGAGCCTTGTTGTAGTCTTTATCAGCCCAACTTTGATCACGAAGATGATTTACATGTTTTTAGCAGCGTGGAGACATTTCTAATAAAAATATTAATTATTAATTCAAAGATTTCAGTTTTGGTAATTTTTGTATCATTGAAATCATCATGTCGATTTCATTGATACACAAATTAGCAAAATGTAATACTTACTTTATATTGTAAAACTAAATTTTTACATTTTTTTACTACTTTTATTTTTTTAAGAAACCATTTCTTTTCTGTTGTCACACCCGATGATAAAAACAAACAATTTTTGTTTACATTTAAATATATTATTTTTAAATATTTATAAAACTTTTGTTGTGGTTTAAAGTTTGTCAACATTTGTAGAATAAAAACCAACCATATTAAATTTTTGGGTGTAGTTTGTTTATCGTGACCAAGGTAATGTTACAAACAACTAAAAATTGTTTATTGCAAGCATACATTGTTACAGAGAACATAATGTGATTCCTGTGACCATACCATAACCATTTTTTTTTTTGCGTAAATAAGCATTTTGTGTACATTCCAAGTGTCTTTCTACGACGGTTCAAAAGGTGAAGTCATATGTATCAAATATACATCACCTACTGCGGTAACCTTTAAATCTTTTTACTAGTTACTGTGGACACCAAATTTGATCACCTAATGGAACACCAATTTTATATTTCTTATAGCCGATGCAATAATACACGTTCTGTGTAACTTAATATTTACTATAACGGTTCGTATTACACAAATTACATTAACTACGAGGACACCCTCCAAGTTGTTATACTTGTTATTGTATACAAAGCGAAAGCTTTGTTGAAATTTCAAATGTTTATCTATAAGGGTTCAAAAGATAAGATTATTACACATTATTATTACACATTAATTTCCAATTATATACTCGTTGCTTTGCGGACATAGCAATATGCGTTCTGTATATTCAAATAACTGTTGAAGAGATAAAGCCATATACGAAAAATTACGCCAGATATGATGACACCCTTTATTTTTTTACACTCCTTATTACTGACACAGTAATAAAAAGTGACGCTTCCAAAGATAGAGCCATATAGGTTAAATTCATATTCGGACACCCTGAAATGTACAATTTTAAATTAAACACTTATTATAAAGGACTCATCCGTACAGATTCTTTATAAATTTCAACTGTCTGTCTTTAGTTAGTGGAGATTCTGTCTAATTTCCAAATGTTTGTCTATAATGGTTCAAAATCAATTGACGTCAGCTGTAGGGACACCCTTTAATTTTTAAGTTTATTTTTTTTTCCTTTCTGTTATTGGCAGCTATAATGGTACACAGTTTTTTTAAATTTAAAAATGGCTCATAATACACGCAAAAAAAACATGTGTTGTAGGGGGACACCCTTTAATTTTTAAAATTTTAACTTCTTCGGTTTAGAAATGACTTAGTTCCGCACAAACATAAGAAAAGCTACATTCAGAAGAATTGTTAAACTCCTTCCTTTTTAAAGTCGGTTAAAAAACACTAGTAGTCACGGCGTGCTAGCGTTTGTTAAGGAGTTTTAGCTGAAGAAATCATTGGAAAAAGTTTTTCGAAAATGATACTTGTAGAGCAGAGACTGTGTTCAATATAGCTGTATGATTACAGTTTAGCTTCTGCCTAATTGCATAATATTGATGTAGACAATGTGTTTTCACATACCATCTACTATACTAGGTTAATTCAACAATTGCATGGTTGATAGTAAGTTCGCTCCTATAGTTTGAGCGACCTTACGAAATTGGATTTCTTCTTATTGAGTTATTTGAAGTCCTCGAGGTTATGGCAATAATTTATAAGAAATGGTCATGACAAATTTAAAAAAGAGGGCTTATATGTCATTATAATCATGGCTGTTGATTCAATTAAATATCATTCCAAAGAGATAAAAAGCTTTTTTAAATTTGTTCAAATCTGATGTTAACTTTAAGACGTCCTCAACAACTTAACAAGTTTTACTAAGGAAAATAGAGCAGTCGAGTCAGGAACAATAAACATAATAATAAAAGCAATAAATATTTATTTATTTCAAAATTAAGACTACTAAAAGTCACTGACCTCTTTATGTACTAAAATATTCCAAATAGATTTTTAAATATGTACATGTTTTAGAATTTTAAACTGATTATGATTTATATGGAATTAGTTATTTTAAATTATTATATAAAATAGTCATGTTAGGCAGCCTGATATTAAAAAGCATTGAAATGATTTGTAATATATTCGCGTATATTCAATGCAATCACATTTTTAGCCCTTTTTATATCCTTTTCAAAGAAATATGTTTATGAAATGATTTAATAAAATAAAATAATAATAATAATATATAACAAAGCAAAACCATTATATTATACTAACTGTGCTCGCCACGTCAGGGGCATCCTGAAAATATATTGCTCCATCTTGCTTTGAAAGTATTCCACACCATGTGTAAGACTCTTAGTTTTATGGTGCTTCAGTTATGGTTTATATATTTAATGTACATATATAAAGGTACCCATTCCTAGATAAAATTCTAAAATTTATAAAAAATTCTAAAATTCTAAAAGTTTTTAAAAAGCTCTGTAAAAGGTGTTTAAAATATTTTAATGACATTTGGTCATTTCACAAGCTCCCTTATATAGTTTAAAGTTTATTAAAATACACTTTAACTCAAACAGCTTGTAAGCATGCAAGGTGAATCTATATATCAGGTGAAAGCGAGACGACAACAAGTACAACAATAAAAATCAACATGTATTTTGTTTTTTTTTTGGCCGGCTGCCTCTGTCAAAATAAATTAATTCGCCTTAATTAATATCAAAGCAAAATGTAAAAAAATAGCTGTGTTCGCTTGCTTTAGAAGCAGAAACTTCCAACATTTATGAAAAATATTGCATTGAATTATTTTTTACACAATAATTATTTAAGGGCTTATTAATCTTATGTGTAAAGGTCCCAGCATGACGTCAAAGTGACCTACAATGTTTCCAGAACTGCTGGCTGCATGACTAGCAAACAACAAAAAATAAATTTATTAACTATTTTTAATGAAAGAACAAACCTAATGTGTTTTGTTTATTTTTACTAAAAGAAAAAACCAAGAAAAAAATAGAACTAAAAAAATAAAAAGCAATTAAAATAAATTCAGAAAAGAAAAGAAGAATCTGAACCCACCGCAGCTTACTTAAATTGTTATAGTGTTGGGAAAATTTGAAAATAAAAAATCAAAAACATTCATCTGTAACGCCTTTTTTAAATATTTTTTTTTTTCATTTCAATTTTGATTTTGTTTTCAATATTGTTTCTCAATAAACAAATTTTGACAAAACATGCCTCCAAAAAAACGTAAACAAACAAAATTCAGGTGGGCTATCAACACCACCTGATATAAATTCGCTTTGGTTTCTTTCTTTAAAAAATGTAAACAATACAAAAATAAACATAAAACACAAAACAGATTAGGAATAAGGCGAATATAATTTTGACACTTCAGAAAAACCATATGATATGGACTTCGCCATTGAGCATGGCATAATAATACAGGTAAAACTGTTAGAACAGCTGTTTAAATTTGATTATCTGAAAATGTCAAACCTTATATAAAACTATGTTCGCGCACTTACATAAAAATTTGTAATAATTAAAAAAAAACAGTTTTTTATATTACTCAATGCATTGTGAAATAGTTGCTGTATTATATTCGATCCTTTATTTAACTTGCAATGTTTACTTAAAGAAAAGAAAAAATATGTAGGTATGTTTTTTAAGTAAAACTTTTCATCTAAATTTAAATCAGTTCCCGTAGGCGGCAATTCGATATTCGGCATAACCTTATGACAATAAAATAATATGCTCAGCTGGATATGATGCTGCTGCTAGGGCCATGTGCAGTTCTTTCAATTCCTGACTTTCTGAAAGCAGCCATATCAGCTTTAGGCTCGTTAGATTTAGTTTATAAATACTGCATATTTATTTAGGTGTCCTACCTACATATATCTACAGGGTCCCTGTATATCTACAGAGTTCTTTAATAATGACAGTGTGCCTTGGTTATCTTTATATTACGGCTTGTACAGGTGATCAACCAGAATAACTTTGAAAACTGAACTTAAGCAATTTTAATCTTGAACAAAATGAATTATTGAAGATTGGTCTTTATAAATTTTAACTTTTAAATTAAATATGATTATTTTATATAAATATGATTATTTATGTTAAACAAATATCTAAAATCTTTTTATACTTCTATGTAAGAAGTATTAAATATTTAAAACCTTTTCTTGAAAATGCTTCCTTGAAATATAATTTATTTTAATTTTATGTTTAATTGTTTTTATTATAAATAATAATTAGTCATAGAAGTGTTTGCGAACACAGCTCATGTTATTTATATTTTTCTTTATATTTTAGAAAAATATTTTGACACAGTCAGGCAAAAACAGGTTGCTTAGTTTTTTCGAATTCGCCTTGCATATACCTGTATTATTGTACCATGGCCATTGAGTTCACCTGGTGTGAATTTGCCTTGGTTTTTCTTGAGTGTCAAAATTATATTCGTCTTATTCCTAATATGTTTTATGCTTTATGTTTATTTTTATATTATTTACATTTTTTAAAGAAATAAACAAAACCAAATTGATATTAAGATTGTCAATAAAACTTCTAATACTACATTAAATTGTAGTTAGCAATGAGTATTGTCATTATATTTTCAAAATACAGCCACAACATGTGGTCACCAGGTAATAAAGAGTACAAATTAGATATTATCTTACCACTACTGTTACATGTACAACATTAAAAAAGTAGTGCGCAATTTGAGATTCGTCACAGAGCAGCAACTCTAGCACAAAATATAATGTCCATGGTTACTTTTCATGAATTAGCACATACATTTTTACAATAAAGTACACAATGGCTCCTAATATACAGTTGATTTCTCTCTTTACTAACTTCAGCAGAAAAAGATAATTATTGTGATTTTGCGCTTGCATGTGCATTGAATATTACATCTAATTTATTCGATTGAGTCTAAAGAGCACCAAATTTAGCACCAAATAATAATTGTCATGAGTACTTTTCACGCATAAACACATTTAATTTTACAAAGAAATACACTCGGATCTGTAAATTATGTGAAAAGGAAACCATAACAGGACCAAATTGATATCAAAATTGTCAATAAAAACCTCTAACACTACATTAAACTGTAGTTAGCAATGAGTATTGTCATTATATTTTCAAAATACAGCCACAACATGTGGTCACCAGGTAATAAAGAGTACAAATTAGATATTATCTTACCACTACTGTTACATGTACAACATTAAAAAAGTAGTGCGCAATTTGAGATTCGTCACAGAGCAGCAACTCTAGCACAAAATATAATGTCCATGGTTACTTTTCATGAATTAGCACATACATTTTTACAATAAAGTACACAATGGCCCCTAATATACAGTTGATTTCTCTCTTTATTAACTTCAGCAGAAAAAGATAATTATTGTGATTTTGCGCTTGCATGTGCATTGAATATTACATCTAATTTATTGGATTGAGTCTAAAGAGCACCAAATTTAGCACCAAATAATAATTGTCATGAATACTTTTCACGCATAAACACATTTAATTTTACAAGGAAATACTCTCGGCTCTGTAAATTATGAGGAAAAACCCAGTAAAAAATTAGGCATTACCAACTGATGTACTTGGTACATAATGACTTACTTTTGGGATTACCAAATTCTGTTACTCGATTACAAAACACATTACATACATTAAATTTAAAAAAAGTAATTTGTAATTGAACTAATAATTATAGTTATTATAGTTATAAAATATAAAATATAAAATATAAAATATAAAATATAAAATATAAAATATAAAATATAAAATATAAAATATAAAATATAAAATATAAAATATAAAATATAAAATATAAAATATAAAATATAAAATATAAAATATAAAATATAAAATATAAAATATAAAATATAAAATATAAAATATAAAATATAAAATATAAAATATAAAATATAAAATATAAAATATAAAATATAAAATATAAAATATAAAATATAAAATATAAAATATAAAATATAAAATATAAAATATAAAATATAAAATATAAAATATAAAATATAAAATATAAAATATAAAATATAAAATATAAAATATAAAATATAAAATATAAAATATAAAATATAAAATATAAAATATAAAATATAAAATATAAAATATAAAATATAAAATATAAAATATAAAATATAAAATATAAAATATAAAATATAAAATATAAAATATAAAATATAAAATATAAAATATAAAATATAAAATATAAAATATAAAATATAAAATATAAAATATAAAATATAAAATATAAAATATAAATTATAAAATATAAAATAATATAGTTATAAAAAATAAGTCATTATTTCAATTTTTAATTATTTTATTTTTAATTATTTAAAACCGCATTACATTTTTTGCGTAATATACATTACGTAATCAATGCTGAAGAACTAGTTGTTTTAGTCTCACGCCTTGTTAAAATCATTAAGTTGGTAATCCAGTTAGGAAGTACTTCCACCAGAAATGCTTAATTCCACACTCGATTACCATTTTTAACATTTTTTGCTGCGAATACACCATAACAGGAGTAGTTTTAATGTCGAGTAGGACATTTAGTAAAACATTCTGGTTATATGATTGACTTCTCTTTGTTATACATTGACAGCAGAAAGAGAAAATTGTTGTGAATTTCATATAAAATTTGCATTAAATGTTGCATCTAAATTATATGGATATAACGGCCATAATTTTAACTCTCTACTTATTAAGGCATTAATTTTTATTAAATTTTGCAGTTTATTTTATTAAAAAATTTTATTAAGATATTAAAAATTAAACGTTAGCCTTTCAGAACTGATTTAAGATTAATATTTAAAGGATATGCACAAAATAGGGATAGTTAAACTTTTAATTAATAAAACAATTTTACTGGTTTTAATTTCAGTTTTTTAATTAGTAGATCAACTTTAAGCAACTTTAAATGGGAACGGTTGCATTTGCTACGGCTACTTTCTAATAATTAACTAGTCATTATAAAGATTACAAGAAATTTTAATAAATATTTTCTCTTATTGTAACGGCTTTTGTATACCTTTGACAAAAGACAATTGTTTAATAATTTACCTTACAACAACAAATTAAACTCCCTAAGTGGCAAACACAAATATGAGCGCTAACTAACAGGGTTGTCAGATATGGCGATTTCTCGCCAAACGTTGAAATTTTAAATCTTATATGGCTTTCAAATTTTAGATTCGTCCACATGGCGAAATTTTGGCAATTTTTAAAAAAGTTGGCGATATTATTGGCAATTTTTCATTGACTTTTAGCCAAAGTCAAGATTAAGTTCGTTTTAATCTCTCTGAGTTGAAAGAATATTTTTTACAAAGTAGGTGATTTATTTATATGCTGCTAATTACTGAACAGATAGATCGCTTTCAATAATGAATTTCATCAAATTCCGACTGCGAAACAGAAAACAGTATTATTTTGATGCTATAGATTTTATGAATAAGCATGCCTGTTGATCTTAAGTAAAGTTTAATAAATTTAATTTCCATAAAATATATTCTAAATAAGAACACGGTAACAAATACCTTTACAATGGGTATCAGATCTCCATTTATTATAATATTAGCTATTTTTAATCGTTTTAAGTAGAATTGTACCTTTCTCCTGCTCTCTAATCATTTTAAATAAAAAACAAAATATTTATATATTTTGGCGATTTTTCTTCTATTTTTGGCGAATTTCAGTTATTTCGATTAAGTTTATTTTTTGTGATTTATTAAAATTATTATTATTAGAGGCAAATTTTACCAAAAAACAATTTTTTGGGGATTTTCGCGATTTTTCACATCGATATTGGCGAAATAGTTAAAAACAAATTGTCAGGTTTGAATAACCGTAGGGATATGTTTTGTTCCCTGTGACCGGGATTTAAATATAGATATAGACATAGCCCAATCAATTGCGCAGAGCCAAAAATGCCTAATAGTATCAAGAAGATTTTCTCTATGAAATGTTTTTAGGCTAAGGGGTATTAAAGCAGACAGAAGGGAAGTTTTTTCGAAGAGATTCCTTATTCTTTTCATGTGGTAATCTTTTCAATTTAATCAAGAAGGAAATCCAATTAAATACATAAGAAAACTTGTTATTCACAATTTTTTATTTCATTTTTGCCACAAAAAAAAGACAATCCATAAAGAAAAACTGGTTGTTGTCGTCTGAATTGTGTAAAAAATGGATTTATTTTTGATTTCATTAGCCTACATAATTGATTTTTTCAAAAAGGTATTCCTTATTGATTTCATTAGGCTAACTGATTGATTTTTTCAACAGGGTTGATTTTATTAGCTTCCTATATCATCATGTGTTAATCATCTTTTTAATTTTCTTAATGGGGATATCTTCTTGATTATATTAGCTTTCTTGTTATTTCGTTTATATAAATCAACATAGAAATATACAAGTACATCAGGTTCGTTCCCTGGCAGAGGACGAAAAATTGTTCACCATGATTTTTTCGGATTTTTAAAATTATATGGCTTCAACTCCTTCTAGACAATCCATCAGAAGAAGCCTGCAAATTCAAAGATTATTATGAAGGCAAAATGTCAGGCATCCGCCATTTCAAAAAGAAAAGGTAGAAAGAATTCAATGATTGGTTAGTAAAAGCAGGTCCCAAAAAATCTTTATAATATATGTACATACATATGTATATAACTTTTTAAAAAGCAGAAGATTTTAATTATTTTCACTTTTTAATTTTGAAATTTTGTTTGTTTTTTTTTTTCATAAATAATAATAAAAACTTTCTTTAAATTAAACTTTCTTCTTGAAATAAACCATAGAGACATCTTATAAATTTAGTTCTATTTCATTATGTATTTAGACTGTTTCTTCTGTAAGTGGCAAATATTTTTTAAGTATGTAAAAAAAAATTTTAGCGAAACCCGCTATCAGAATTATTGAAGAGGACAAAAAGAGAAAAAGGTTTAATTTTGGTACTATTTTTCTTAAACGTATATAATCGAGAAGCCTATTGGCCTAATTGATTATACGGTTCATTAATGAGTAGGTTTAATATAATATTATTATAAAAAAAACAAAAATCATATTAATTTTGTTAAGTAAATTATGTCTTCTAATTTTAGTTTTTTCACAAAGTATTCTATAATCTCTTGTTTTTGTTTACTCTATAATTAAAAAAGTAACTTTATTATTTGTAAAATTTTTATCTTATCTTTTACTGCATAAAAACACTAGTTGTTTTGTCTCTCATTCTCCCATTTTTATGCCTTTAATTGAAGACATGAGGATATATTTACCATCCTTTTACTATCCTTGCTTTCAGCGACTTTATTTATAGAAATAAGAGAAGGTAAAAAAAACAAGAATGCAATTAAGAATATGAACAGTTGTCGATATGAAAATACTATATTTGCAGTAGGATTAAAATAGGTTCTGCAGTTGTTACAAAATCAAGCTACTGGATTTAAATATAAATAATTGTAAGCATAGCGCATATGGTTACGGAATTCCATTTATTGCTTATTATTACCTACATTTTTATATCTTGGTGTAATATTTGCTTGTAAGCTAGATTTCCCTTACCATATTATGATAATGGTAAAAAATTCTCACAATGTAGTTGCTTTTATTAAGATATGGAGAAAGAAAGTCATCTAAATAAGCGCATTAGATCAACGCGCATGGAAAGCTTTTCTTAATCAGGCTACTGACCAAATCGGTTGTTTATAGCAATCTAAGTAAGTAAGTAAGTACGATCGAATGGATGAGAGGTTATACTACACATCAGATATCATTATCAAGCTTCAAAAAGACATTTTTTTATATATGTCATACCACTTTGTAACCACTTCCACATAATATCCAAAACATTAGCAACGCAGTACTTTTTAAGAAAGCTATTTTTAATTATTTTTTGACCAACAATGATGTTAAGTTTGTTTTTTGTTAATTATTTTTTTAGATAATATTAATTTTTTTAGACTTAATGTTTGTAACTCTAATGTCAAATCGGTTAAATTGTATTTTTCTTTTTTTTATATTATTTATTAATCATTTATTAATATTAGAAATTATTTTTCTTATTGTATATCGTCGCGTTTCTTCTTAAACCACGTAAGCGACATTTTTACGAAATTGACTTTTTTGGTGTTTATGGTAGTAAATAACATTTGCCACCAGACTACATTCTCACCTTAATAAGTTTGTATGAAAAATAAATAAATCCATTTTCGAAACCTCGTAAGCGCCATACAAATGACATTTGCATGCAAAATATAAAGGTTTTTATATTTCAACCACTAAGTTTTTTGTATTTAAGATTAAAAAAAGCATGAAAGTTGCATGCCAATTGGAGCATTTTTAGTAAAGTTAAAAGTTTTTTTTTTGATAAATACAAAAATAAATGTTTATTTACACACAGAAATTTGCTGTTTGCGACAAAACCACGTAAGCGACAGATTTGGATATAATTCATTGTAAGTAACAAATTTAAAAAACAAAACTTTCTATACCTTTCAGAGAGTCGCACAGCCATGTTTTGCAAACGACTAATGTTGAGAGAAGGGACTGCTTAAAAATGAACACCAAAGATATATGTGGCCCAATGTCTGTTAATTCCATAGGTGATTCAAATCAAATAACGAGTGATTTTTTAAGAGCTTGAGAACTTTTTTTTTAAAAAAAAACGCATAAAATTTGCAAAATCTCATCGGTTCTTTATTTGAAACGTTAGATTGGTCCATGACATTTACTTTTTGAAGATAATTTCATTTAAATGTTGACCGCGGCTGCGTCTTAGGTGGTCCATTCGGAAAGTCCAATTTTGGGCAACTTTTTCGAGCATTTCGGCCGGAATAGCCCGAATTTCTTCGGAAATGTTGTCTTCCAAAGCTGGAATAGTTGCTGGCTTATTTCTGTAGACTTTAGACTTGACGTAGCCCCACAAAAAATAGTCTAAAGGAGTCAAATCGCATGATCTTGGTGGCCAACTTACCGGTCCATTTCTTGAGATGAATTGTTCTCCGAAGTTTTCCCTCAAAATGGCCATAGAATCGCGAGCTGTGTGGCATGTAGCGCCATCTTGTTGAAACCACATGTCAACCAAGTGCAGTTGTTCCATTTTTGGCAACAAAAAGTTTGTTAGCATCGAACGATAGCGATCGCCATTCACCGTAACGTTGCGTCCAACAGCATCTTTGAAAAAATACGGTCCAATGATTCCACCAGCGTACAAACCACACCAAACAGTGCATTTTTCGGGATGCATGGGCAGTTCTTGAACGGCTTCTGGTTGCTCTTCACTCCAAATGCGGCAATTTTGCTTATTTACGTAGCCATTCAACCAGAAATGAGCCTCATCGCTGAACAAAATTTGTCACATTTGAACATTTCGAACCGAACACTGATTTTGGTAATAAAATTCAATGATTTGCAAGCGTTGCTCGTTAGTAAGTCTATTCATGATGAAATGTCAAAGCATACTGAGCATCTTTCTCTTTGGCACCATGTCTGAAATCTCACGTGATCTGTCAAATACTAATGCATGAAAATCCTAACCTAAAAAAAATCACCCATTATAAAACACCAGAGAAATTTTAAAATACAAAAATTTGGTGTAAAAGAAAACTGGTCAAATAGTATTAAGATTGAGATCAGACAACGGAACAAAATTCACTAGCAAATTTTCTCAATGCTTCCTGAAGGAAATAAACAGAAAAAAATATATTCACCAATTTAGAGTTTTAATTGGCTTCTAATTAATATTTAATTAAATAATTCATTGATTTAATTATTTGTTTAATAAAGAAATTTTTTTATTTTGTTTTAAATAAATATATGTATATTAGAATCAATTTGAAAATTAATTAAATTTCAATTTAAAACTAATTAAAGCCTTATAATCTTTTTCTTTTAGTCTTATGCTGTATTCATAAAAAGTTAAAATTTAGTTAAAGTATACTTTACAATAAGTTCCCATTTTAAATTTTTATGAATATGGTACTTACTTATGGTTTTTTTTTCAAATACATTATGGTTTTTTTCAAATACATTGAAGATACAATGCAATGCTTAGTGCCCAATTACATTATGAAACTTTCGTCGCTGCAATCTTTGTCTTTTCTTCTTTAAAATTGCATTTGTGTTTATATCGTGCAATTTTTATTGCAGCAAATTGTATGGGTGTACACATGAATGAAAGGACAAAAAGTTTTACAAGAGTACGTGCATGTGTGTACCCCCTTTAATTCCTATCTAACCTCTCGCCATCCAAGTAAGAATTGCGGCGATAAAATAATGTAAAAGGGTAGTTATTAAATGACTAAATTCCAGATCTTATGATAAAATTTAAGAATGAATGAGAAATAATAGTTAATTCCCAATCTTGTGCAAATGCACTAAAATACACTAACAAAATATCACATAATACACTTTTTAAAAACTACAACACCTTAAACCCTAGTCTTGTTTGAAAAGGATACAACTGACAACCGAAAATTAAGTTAAATTAAATTATGAAAATTAAAATAAACCAAAAATATGAAAATCTAAAATCAAAAAATGTTAAATGCGTAGAAAGGGAGATAAGAATTCAAAATTGTCCCATAAGGACATAATAAAATTTAATCTGATATCTTTTACTGATCCGTCTGGATGTCGATTTTTGATTCTATTAAAAAGAGGGTATCTGCATCTATTACGAGGAAAATCTGATAGCTCCAAGTCGAGTTCTGGGCAAGCTACGTCTGTTACAAGTGCAGTTTGACAATTTTATGACTTTTTCTAATTCTAGTACAGTAATTTCAAATGCCGCTCTGTAGTGCGATTCACTATTCAGTTTTAACGATTCTTGACTCGTTAAAAAAATTTAACAACAAAACGAAAGACTTTGCTATTCAGAAATGCTTTTTAATAACATATGATGTTGTTATAAATCAGCTGTTTTTCTTAACAAGTCGAGTATTGTTAATTTAACTGCAACTATTTTTGTGTCGTTTACTTTATCAAAATATCAAAAGATAAAGTCGGCCATTAGATGTATACTGTAAAATATTCTAACCCCTATATTTATAAAAAATAAAATATATTTTAAATCTATTTTAGAACTAATTTTTCATATAAAAGTTATTTTAAAATACATTTCAAATAAATTTAATTTTTTATAAATATGGGGGTAAATAATTAATATTTATAATTAAAACACATACATATGTATTTTACCTACTTTATAAAAATTAATGTAAACAATTTTTTAGAAATAAAATTAAAAAAGAATAAAAAATTAAGCACTTTTGTGTAAAGTTTTGTATATTTGGTTTATTATTTTTCATTCCTCTTTGTTCTTTTCGCTATTTTGCCATTTTGTTTAGTAGCATTGCCATTTATTTTTGTTTATATTATTCATTAGTTAACCATAGGTTAGTGAATCGCAAATGCGTTAGTGCAAGCAAAAAACATGTTGATATATTTAACAAGTGTTAGATCGTTAAAAGTTAGTGAATTACACTACTGTTCTCCTTAACTATTATCCGATATTAGACTTTGCGAATATTAGGCAAGCTGCCTTACGGGGGCACTTTAATAATTCCGTAACATTTTGTATTTCTAAGCACAGTAGCTTTAAATGCATTACTTCTGTTAACTGTAATACTAGACTACTGTCGAGTTTTTGGCAGTTTGATAATTTTTTCAATGCCAGACTGTTCCTGTCAACTCTTACCTAATACTGAACCACTGTCGGATTTTGGGCAATGTACGCTTGCCGTCGTATTTAAATAAATATTGAATTAATTAAAATATTTCATGACCTCGCTTACTCATCGACAGTTTTGTCGATTAAAGAAAACACTAATTGTGGTTTAATGCTTTGCTTTAGCAAAACTTTTATTAAGGCAAAAATTCCCATAGGAAATTTCGTATTTTGCAAACTGAAATAAAAAACCGTTCACAATTCATGGGAAATTTTTACAACATAATAAGTTAGCAATCTTAAATACACAAGATTGTGAATTGGGCTATTAATTTGTGCAATTTTTTTATATCCCAAGCAAACATATACATATATATTCAAAATTCTAAATTTAAATTTTGAATACAAAATTCTGCGTACCCTTAAACGTGTAACTTTGTGTTTGCTGGGTGTATACAGCAGGCAAACATGCCAAAAATATTAAATACGTTAAAAGCAAACATATGAAAAAGTTGTTGCTATTGTTATCATCAGTGTTGCTAAAAATTGCATGCAAAATATTAACACTTTAAATGTACAATTTATCAGCAATTGTTTCATGTTATATTTGTTTACTTTTCATTTTTGTTTTCATAATATTAGCTGTTCCTTTTAATCGAAAATAAGCAGTATTGCATTTTTTTTGTTTGTTAAATATCAAAAGCTGAAGACGCTCAATTAATTTTACAAATATTTAAATGGGTAAATAATCCCAACGCAACATTGAAGCATTTAGATTGATTTATATTTTTTAAGGATTTATATTTAGTTATACTTAAACTGAGGAGAAAATATAACTATTTCTTCTGGAATTTAATAAGAAAATATAATTTTATCTGCTGGTTTTTTCTAAAAACAACTTAAAAAGATCATATTATTTAAATAAATAAAAAATCTTACTGTTTGCTTAATATATATTTTTAGCATATCGCACCCTAAATACAAAAGGGTCACAATTCAAAATACTAAAGTTTTCAGGAGAGACAAAAAACTGTTTATGTAAAAATGATGGTAATATTTTAAGAAAATATTGTTCCATTATGAAAAAATTCTGCTATACTTTTCTTCAATTGTATATTATGTTTGCGAAAATAAAATAAAATTTTGATTTATGACTAAAAATAAATCTCTTTAGTTAGAGTATGAACTCTGAATTAATTTATGGAAAAAAGTCAGTTTTGGAAAATTTTGAGTTGTGACCCCTTTGTATTTAGGGTGCGATCTTAATATTTGTGCAAATTACTAATTTCTATAGCAGTTATTATTTTAAAATATCTATCAAATAGTTAAGAAACTGTTTACATTTACTATCATTTATTTATTTTAACTAAAACAAAAATCCAGGGTGTTACCCGGGAAGATATACTACTTTGGTTTGTCGCCATTTTGGTAAACATTAGTCTTGACAGTTCATATTTGGCAGTCGTGAAGTAAACACGTGGCAAATTTATTATGGAAAAATAGTCGATAAATCAACGTGTTTTAATCGTTAAAACATTTTATCAAAATCAATCATCGATTACTGTGACGATGAGAAAATTACGTGAAATTTTTGGGAGAAACAACGTGTCAACAAAACGCACTATTTATCGTGTAGTGCATGATTTCGAAGAAAAAGGGTCTCCATGTGATAGGCTCAAGCATGAACCACAACGTACTGCAACATCGGCTGAAAATATTACTTCTACTCAAGAAAGTGTTCAAAACAATCCATCAACCTCAATTCGATGCCGTGCTGAGGAGCTTGATCTTCAAAGAACAACTTTGGCCAGAATTTTGCACAAGGATTTACAAATGTTTCCATTTAAGATTCAGTTGACACAAGAACTTCTTCCACAAGACCATTTACGCCGCCGTGCATATGCCAATAGGATGTTACAGCTCGCCCATGAAAACCCCGATTTTCATGAAAAAATCATAATGAGTGACGAGACACATTTTCATTTGAATGGATATGTGAATCAAGAGAATAGTCGGTTCTGTACAATGGAAAACCCTCAAATTATCCATCAGTCACCTTTGAATCCATTAAAAAAGACAGTCTGATGTGCAATTTGGTCAGGAGTAATCATTGGACCTTACTTCTTTGAAAATTGAAACAGCATAACAGTAACTGTGAATGGGGAGCGTAATAAGATTGAAAACTTTTTAACGCCACAACTGCTTGGTTTGGGCTTAATTAACATGTGGTATCAACAAGACGGTGCCTCATCGCATACAGCCAGGATTACAATGGAATTACTGCGAGTAGTATACGTTCCCGGCAGAACACTCTATATTAAGTGTAAAATAACAATAAATATACCTAATAAGAGATAGAATTTTTTTTTAAATTATATTTCAATTCAGGGATTCAAGGAATATAAATAAAAAAAGTTTTAATGAAATCCGAAGTAGACATTTTGAGTGCCATATGGATTTGACATGGAATAACCCAGTACTGACTTGTCCACATAATACAAACTCATAGATATAATACGAAACGTGATCAGATTGTTTTTATTAAAAGCGGTTCAAAAACGGCAAAATAGCGGGATTTTGTGGAAAAACAGGGATTTTGTGGAAAAACCGGGATTTTGTGTTCTATACATAAAGTCCAGTGTATTTTTAGTTTTTTATTCCAATTAAATAAAAGGTGACTAGTCACCGTTGCACAAGTCCATTGCTTTTACATCTAAGCATTTACATACATATGTAAAATGCGAGTTGAGATGCCTTTAGCCTTAATTTAATGTCCGAGTATTATTCCATTATAGCTGGTATGACGACATCTTTTGGCGTCATTTGTGCTGATGCGACTACAATTCAATAAACCACTTTTTTAACATTGCTTTAGCATTTATCAAACCCTTCTTTGATATCCGCAATATGTGTTTAGGTAAAAATACATAATTTTAAAATATTTAATTTTAAACCAGATCGTTGTAAGGAGAAAACTAATAAAAGTAACTTTTTATAATTTCATATTATCAGTAAGTGAAATATTCCTAAAAGTTTTTATTTTTTTTTTTTTATTTATTTATGAAATTATGAAATAAAAAAAGCTTTCAGTGGCCAAAAAAAAAATATTACAGTTGATTAACATTATGCAATATTTAAGAAAAATTTAAACTTTTTTTATAATAGTTTTTTCAGATAAATAAATTAGCCAAAGATAATATAATAATATTTTTTATTAAACTAAGGGCCATTATTATAACTTGCCTTTAGCTAAAGTAAGGATTTTGTTAAAGCGATAAGTAGTTTTTCGTTATAATATTGAGGATAATGCTCATTGCTATAATTTGTCCTTATAGTACGTGATAGTTAAAAGTGGTTTTTAGCTTACTTTTAATAACGAAAAAATATTTATCGCTCCGACAAAATCTTAACTTTAGCTAAAGGCAAGTTATAATAATGGGCCTAAAAATAGGAAAATGTATAAAAATGTTAAAAATCTTAAACATCTTAAAAGCTGGATTTTACTATAAAATCGGTATACAAATTTGGGAATTTTTGGCTAAATTCCTTTATTTTTTAACTAAAAGTTTAAAGTTTTGAATTCTTAAGTCCTTTATTTACTACGTTTTAGTTTTATAAATTAGTTTTTATAAGTAGTTTATAATTTAGTAACTAAAATAGATATAATTTACATTAAGTTTTTAGGTTTTGTAACATTAGTTATTGGTATATTAAATTATTTTTATTTATATATATTAAGTTTATTAAGTTTAGCACATTTTTTTTACACTAATTAGATATAGGTATTTTATTCTCTGCACTTTTTCACAACTCAATTTTTGACCTCACTGCACAGAAAAAAAAAACATTGTTGTGACAAATACTTTTTGTTACGATTTGTATTTTTCGCAAATGAAAACTAGTATGTTCAAGAGATATTTTATTTGCCACAAAAGGATGTGGCAAATGGGCTGCATTTATCGCAGCAGCAAAATTGCAGTTGGCAAAAATCAAGACGAATATTATTTAATCCAAATTGGATTTTCGTAATATGAAATGTAAATGCACTTGAAAATGCATGTCAACAGCAATTTAGTTATAACAAATAATTATTTACGCCAAATGCCGATTGTTTTTGACCGAACAGTAGGCTTGTCTTTTCAAATGCAAGTCGCAGTTAATTTTACATTGTTGTTTAAGTATGAACGAAAGTTCAGTTGATTTTTGTTTGTAATAATCTCTTGTAATAAAAACTCCATTTTGTAATAAAAACTCCAGTGAAGTGCAAATTTTTCAAGACAATATCTTGGAACTGGAAATATTTATTTATTAAAGGCGTGGGGTCTAAGTGATGAAACGATATTGATATTAGTGGAATGTGGTATAAACAATTTGTTAGTTTAAACTTAATTTATGTGGGATCGGAGCCTGGTTTAGCTTCAGATTTGGCAGATGCTTTATTAACATTAATGCTAGAGTTGCGTAGTTTGTAAAAATTTAATTCAATTGATTGGAAGTGGATAAATAATTTGTGTAGACAAGAGAAAAATTAAACTGACTTTCAAATAATATTGCTGTCCTGTCATCTTTCTTTAGTGTGAGTTTTTCCAGCAGCAGTGAACTGGTAAAAACTAAACTGTTTTGTTTTTTAACAATTAAATGAAATAAATAAATAACTTTATTATATGTTTATTTGTAATTAATTTATTATTAATAAATATTAGCGGAGCTCAGTGTTTGATGCAAATTGTCTTTGTTAAACACAACGATCAAATGCCAAAATATTTTGTTTACTTCAAAAAAAAAGCTATAATATAACGCATTTGCACTTTCACAAGACCACTTGCATTAAACGCTGGATACCGCTATAGTGTTTGAATTGTGTTTCGTCAAATTTATATATAAATTTAGCATTGTTTTTCTATTAATATTATCAGAAATGTGGATCAATGTCTTTATTACTATACTTCATAGATTAATTTAGAATTTTAATTTGTAATTGTATTGTAACATTTAATAAATAAAATTGTTTTCTTTGTAACTTTTATTAAAAGAGCAAAACATTTTCATTCCTCCTGAGCTTTTATCGTCAAACATAAATACCGTATTTTCCCAATTAAACGTTTATAGAACTGCATGGATTGTTCATTTAGCTATTCTGTATACATTTGGCCCGAAAGGAAATGACAGCGTTGAAATAGCAAGCATACGTCGAAATACGCACAATACTGAATGACACCTTAAAACAGAATTGCGATTGACTTTAATGAAATTTTACCTGCATTCTTCCATTGACTAACCAACACCAGTTACTTTTACAATGAAGTTGAAATGCATTTTTAACAAAAAGAATATGTCAATATTCTCCCACAAATAAAATCTCTTTTTTTATATATTTCGAATAGAGGTCAAGGGATGGTAAGAATTTTAACTCCAATTTGAAGAACCATATGAACCAAACATGTTACTTATAAAGGAAACATGTCAAAGAGAAAGAATGTACATTGATAGCAGAAATTCCCTTCAGTTCGTAAGAGATGCTTCAATTGAACCTTAAAAAAATCGTCATTCTTAAAGTGCATCTGCTGGTGATAATAAGTTTTCTGTTCGTGAGTTGCTACCAAAAATGTTTTTTAGCACTTGCGTCATGTGCCATCATCTGAATAATGTCGACATTACTTACGTACTGTTTGTTTTCACCCACACACATACTCATTTACATACAGTGTCTGTACAAAAGTAAATAACCTATAGGGTAATTCCATGTCAAATCAACCAAAAAAAAAATTTGTTTTCAAATTGACCACTCCCAACATTATTGAAACTTTTTTTTATTTATATTAGGTGATTCCCTTAATCCAAATATAATTTAAAAAAAAATTCCTTAAAATTCTATCTCTTACAGTTTTTTAGCTACACGGTTCCAGGTTTAAATATATTCTAATTCCAGTTCTGAAAGCCCTAGGAAGTTAAGTAATAGGTCATTTTAAAGGCGATTTCATACACGTTAATCTGATATCAGTCATGAAAAAAGCTAATTTTTAATAAATTATTTTCTTATATTAAAAAAAAGTTACATTAAAATTTTCAGATAGTGTTTTTAAATTTTTTTTTTTAATTTACATATGTTTTTGGCATAGTGAGCACACCATACAAATTTTAAAATTAAAAGACTATGGTGGTATCAGAAGTTATTGTAGTTAGTAGATTAAAGCGTAAGAAATACACCTTAAATTCTTAAGTAGTCATTTTGAGTGCCTTGTTCATTTGACATGGAATTATCCTATAATCCACGAATTTTTTAAAATATTAACGCAAAAAAATTATAAAGGTCAAAAGTTGACGGTAAAGATGTGCAGGTGCATCTTGAAATTTAGTTTGGATATAAAGGGTGTTTTTTATAGTGGTAGAGAAGTTTAAGTTGGCATTACTTTTCAAAATGGCGACCGATTTAACAACTGTCAGGTGATTTATTCTCAGTTTGATTTGGCAATTCATCATGAAGCTTGCAAATAGTGCAATTTGGGCCCAAAACGAGATTACCGTTGTTCCCGATTTTCATAAGCGATTTTTGTTAAGCGATGAAGCGCACTTCTGGTTGAATGGCTACGTCAACAAACAAAACTGCCGCATTTGGAGTGAAGGTAATCCTCAAGTGTATGTCGAAACACCGTTACATCCAGAAAACCTCACTGTTTGGTGCGCTTTATGGACTGGTGGAATCATTGGTCCGTACTTTTTCAAAAACGATGGTGGCCAGAACGTTACAGTCAATGAGTATATGATTACTAACTTTTTCATTCCTGAATTAAATAACCACGATGTCCAAGAGATGTGGTTTTAACAAGAAGGCGCAACATGTCACACAGCTCGTGCCACAATAGATTTATTGAAAGACACGTTTGGTGACCGCCTAATTTCACGTTTTGGACCTGTGAATTGGCCTCCAAGATCTTGTGATTTAACACCGCTAGACTACTTCCTGTGGGGCTATGTAAAATCATTGGTCTATGCGGATAAGCCACAAACGCTTGACCATTTGGAAGACAACATTCGCCGTGTTATTGCCGATATACGGCCACAAATTTTGGAAAAAGCCATCGAAAATTGGACGTCCAGTTTGAACTACATCCGCGCCAGCCGTGGCGGTCATATGCCAGAAATCATATTTAAAATGTAATGCCACAAGATTATCTTTCGGATAAATAAAATTCATGTCAATCGAATAATCCATCGTTGTTTTATTGCAACTTAAAGTTCTATACCTCTATAAAAAACACCCTTTACTACACAAAGTCGTTTTCGATAGTTTATAGTAACTCATAAAACAGTAAAACATTTCCTGTCTGTCTGTCACTTTTTTTCCGCAAAAATATCTTATTTCGAAGAGAAAGTGGAGAAAAAGCAGTGAAAGTACGCCGTTTTTTTACCGATTAAAAAATACTTTAAATCTAAAATACTTTAGTTTTTGAAAGCGGTATATTTTAAACACGGTTGCGCAATAGAAATACGAAATATGAATATGCCAAGTAGCCAATTGAATAAAATTTGCATTTGATTTGTATTTTTACTTTGTGGAATTACATTGTTATTAAAATATTTTAAACACCTTTTGCAGAGCTTTACAATAAGTTTTAGAATTTTGGAATTTTATATGAAAGTAAATACGTAAGAGTCTTAACATTTGCTGTAGGTTACTTTCAAAGCAAAATAGACAACAACAAAAAATTGTCAGGAGGCACACAACGTGTGTAGACATAGCTAGTTTTAAATATACAAATAAATTTTAAAGGCTTAAGTTTGATTTATTTTCTTTATGTTGAGGGATATTTCCTTACAATTTAGGTAAATTATTTAAAAATAAAAATGGAGTGGCCCACACTCAACTTTACCATATCCAATGGAAACAGATATTTTACGGTTATATTACATAAAGAATTAAAGTTCAAAGTATATTCGAATCGAAAAAGTAATTATTTTCGGTTTGGGATGTTAAGTAAACTACCCCTTTCCTCTACCCTAATTTGTCTAAAATTTACATAACTCTTCATCTCCAAAGGCACATATTAAATTTCATTTTGATATGTCTCCGGTATGACCTGTAGAGCGTTCACAATATTTGGGTGTAAGGAAACTACCCCTTGTCCCTTCCGATTATGCCCAAAAACTATACAGCTCTTGATGTCCATATATCAAAGGCACATACTAAATTTCATTTTGATATATCAAACGGTATGACCTGTACAAACACCACAAAAATAGTGGTGATCCATCTAAATTTACGGTAGTGCCTATAGTCAAAAAATTTTGATTGTTTAACAGATATTTTAAGTAATAATTAAAGCCGAAAATCGAAACCAATTTACCTTAGCCTAAGTAATACTTACATATTTATTTTTCTGGATAATCTAATTTTTAAAACAATTAAATTTTTCAACTGCATTTGAGATCTCCTGTCTAGTCTGCCGAAAAAACTAGGCTACAATCTTTGCATTTCTTTCCCATACTGTACGATTACGTGAATACATTAACGTAAATATTCAAGTTAGCATGAAAGGTTGCAAAATGGAATATAAGTGTGGGTGAATTGATGTTGTTATTGTCGTCAACACAACTGTTGAGCATCAACTGTCAATTTCTGAAATTCTGCGTATTTCTTCTGTGCTTGCTCTTTGGTTTTTGTGACGTTCAGACTAGTTTTGTATTCATTTGTATGCGATTTTATTTGTGTTTCTGCAGCTACATATATACGTGGGTGTATTTGTGCAAACTTTAACGTTGATGAATTGAAATTTAAAATTGCCTTAGTGAACATTGCGAACATGCAAAGGACTGGCAGTTAAAACAGCAAAAAACGAAAAAAAATTAAAAAACATTTAACGGTAGTTTTGGCTCTTAATATTTGCTGTAATTTTAGAACTGTAGTTTAAAACCAAATACTTTTGTAAACGTAAGGGTGTGTATGTTTGCAAATAATTAAAAAAGAGCTTAAATATTTGATTTGATGTTGTGTAACTAATAAAACAAAATGTTAACAGATATATAATTTTTTGAATTACGCATTACATTACGCAAAATACATTGTTGGGGACCCCTAATCTAAAAGGAACATATTATGATTAAAGTATATATTAATCACAATTTCCCATTTTTTCTTTAAAATTAATCACCTAATTTGTAATAAAAATATATTCTTTAAACTTTAAAATAGTAGAACTTTTATAATTTGAATTTGGTTTTATACTAGTGTAGATTAGTATCAACTAAACAGAATGTTAGGGCAAAGCAAATAAAAACAAAAGTTACTATCATTGCTCATCGAAGTTTGGCAACAACAAATATAAGGTGGTAAATATTAAAGAACAATATTAAACAAGAGGAAAAATTTATGTGTTGGTAAGCTACTTTCTCACCAACTGAGAATAGAATGCCTTTAACTGAGTTTGATTGGTTAAATAGATTACACAGCACAACAAAATAAAAAAAATTTCATGTGCTCTTAAAACCACTATATAATTTTTATGTATCATGACTACCTTTGTACAAAAATGGTAAAATTTTTAAATTCTATGGATAGATTTTTTTTTTTAAATTTTTTTTTTTAAATTGCAATTTTTTTGAGACGTTTCTTCAAATAATTAATGATAACTCAAAAACTACTAGTCCGCTATTATTAAAATAAATTCAGAAAAATTAAGATTTGCATAGCCTTTAATTCGTCTATATATCGCGTTTCAATCGGATCAATAGTATCGGAGTTATAATAAAAAACTTAAGAAAAAAATATATTTTTTACGTAAAAATGGCAAAAATTTTCGTTTTAAAAAAATCATAAAAAATCGAAAACGGCAAAAAACTTCCAGATTCATTTTTTTATCGCATAGCGACATATAATAGCAACAAAATGAGATATCGACCATAAAAATCGATTGATTTTTTTCGAATTTATTCACATTTTAGTGAATTCGCTCATTTTCACAAAATTTTAGTTTTTTGCTTGATATACGCATTATAGCGGGTTTTCAAATGTGTGAAAAACATAAATTTTCCAATTTCAAGGGGTGCATGTCGGATTAATGTTAGATTTGATGAGAAACTTCCACCCACAAAATTTTAGTCGAATTCGACAACGTTAACACGTAGCGCATAGGCCCCAAATCTGAAAAAAAGCGTTTAAATCGAAAATACTTGACAAATTTTCAGTTTTTGCAAAATTAACGCTATTTATTTCCCCTTTTGCAAAAAAGTGGATCCTGGTCCTTAGGGCAAACACAATGAGATTTACAATAAGCTACATATCTTTTAAATCGGTTAAACAGTTTTCAAGTTACTTGCCGAAGGCAATTGACAAAAAAATGTAACTAAGTCAAATCGATGGAAGAGATCGAAAATGCATTTCATTGTTTTATTCATGTATTTTCTTTTATTTTATATTTTATTATTTAAATTTATTACAACATATAAAATAAGGAAATAAATAAATAAATATTATAAACTGCAAACTTTGGAATTTTCTTTTATGACATTTTCTATTATTGAATAACGAAGTGTTGCTCTGAATACTCCAGCAAAAATCTGCCATCATGTGTGCATCCCAGCGACCCTGGTATCTTTCCTCCATTGTCCGAATATCTTGGTGAAATCGTTCGCCCTGTTCCTCACTTAAGTCTCCTAGATTTTCAGGAAAACGATCTAAGTGACTGTGAAGGTAATGTAACTTGATGCTCATGTTGCATCCAAGATTCTGGAAGTGAGTTAACATCTCTTCAACGCATTTCCGTTTTTTTTTTCGTTAACATATTGGCCGCACACATAACAAAATGAGTCCGGATTGTTTTTACATAAAAATGTTCTAGTTTTCTTGCTCATGGCTGATTGAAAATTATGCTTCTGTTACCGCAAACACTTGTTGAATGAATAGAAATGGCTCAAGGAGCTCTTATAAATAATGATACTAAAATTTCGAACAACCCTTAATGTGGTCCTATTTTTTACCTATTCCCAAGAATCGTAAAAAACATTAAGGAATGCTATGCAAAAAATCAATCTTTACAGGTAGCCAGCGGAAAAACCCAATTCGGCGTGCACGCAAAGTTATGAACGTTTATTACTTTGCCGCCGCAATTGTCAAAATGAAGCAAGGGCGACAGGTAGCCAACAGAAAAGGAGCATTTCATCGTTTATCAGATTTCTACTGAAATCGTAAAAATTAAAAAACTTTTCCTTTATTGCTTACTTTTTTTAATTCTGAAAATCATAAAAATGCCATAAAGATCTGTTCCAAACAATTTTCTACATTCAATACTGTATTTCCACAGTAACACGTGTCCCACAGAAATACGTGTTTTGCCCAAAACAGTATTTCGCGTACTTGTTTTGCCATACATTTCTCATTCATCCAAAACACTTTGGCAGTACCTGGATATTGTATAGTGGTTTCAAAAGCATCTAATTTTTTTATTTTGTTGCGTTGTGTAATAGGAAGATATCAGTCAATTTTAGCGAAATTTTATATTTTATTGTTAAAAAAGAAAAAAATAAAAAATTTTAAAAGTAAAATGTTTTTGTAAATTGTCTTCGGAAAGTTCTCAAGGACATATAATGGCCAGTGAAAATTGTAATAACTCGAAAACTTAAAGACATGTAGCTTATTGTAAATCTCATTGTGTTTGCCCTAAGGACCAGGATTCACTTTTTTGCAAAAGGGGAAATAATAGCGTTAATTTTGCAAAAACTGAAAATTTTGTCAATTATTTTCGATTTAAACGCTTTTTTTCAGATTTGGGGCCTATGCGCTACGTGTTAACGTTGTCGAATTCGACTAAAATTTTGTGGGTGGAAGTTTCTCATCAATCTAACATTAATCCGACATGCACCCCTTGAAATTGGAAAATTTATGTTTTTCACACATTTGAAAACCCGCTATAATGCGTATATCAAGCAAAAAACTAAAATTTTGTGAAAATGAGCGAATTCACTAAAATGTGAATAAATTCGAAAAAAATCAATCGATTTTTATGGTCGATATCTCATTTTGTTGCTATTATATGTCGCTATGCGATAAAAAATGAATCTGGAAGTTTTTTGCCGTTTTCGATTTTTATGATTTTTTTAAAACGAAAATTTTTGCCATTTTTACGTAAAAAATATATTTTTTTCTTAAGTTTTTTATTATAACTCCGATACTATTGATCCGATTGAAACGCGATATATAGACGAATTAAAGGCTATGCAAATCTTAATTTTTCTGAATTTATTTTAATAATATCGGACTAGTAGTTTTTGAGTTATCATTAATTATTTGAAGAAACGTCTCAAAAAAATTGCAATTTTAAAAAAAAATTTTTTAAAAAAAATCTATCCATAGAATTTAAAAATTTTACCATTTTTGTACTAAGGTAGCCATGATACATCAAATGTATATAGAGTAGTTACTCGAGCATATTATTTTTGCTGTTGCCCTGTGTTATTTTTAAATCTAAACACCACCCAAAATAGCTAGATTTTAAGAATGTTACTATCAAAAATAATTTTTTTGTTGGTATTTCTTTAAAATAGCGCGAAGGGATGTATTCCGAAACATCAATTCGGCTTTAGAAAACAACATAGTACGATCCAACAAACTGACAGATTAGTAAATGTTTATAATAAAAAAGACCTTTGTAGAAAAAAATACTGTTCTGCGCTTTTTATCGACGTTTCTCAAGCATTCGATAAGGTTTGGCACGAAGGCCTAATATTTAAGTTAAAGCAGAACTTAACCGAAAACTTTTATAAGTTCTTAAAAGATTATTTAACGAATCGCAAGTTTTTACTAAAAGAAGGTGATTTTTTAAGCTCGCCACAGCTCATTGAAGCCGGAGTTCCCCAAGGTAGTATTTTGGGACCAATTTTATATTTACTGTACACATCGGATATGCCAATAAGCACCCTAGTCCACACATCAACTTTTGCAGATGACACAGCTTTTTTAAGTATTCATGGGCACTTTCATGAATACTTAAAAAAGCTGTGTCGAAGCATCAAAACTTTTACTAGACCACATATTCAATTTGGAAAAATGGCTAGAAAAATGGAGAATAAAAGTGAATGAACAAAAATGTACTCACATAACTTTCACACTGCGTAAGGACTCATGCTCTCCTATTCGCATTAATAACCAAATGATACCTCAGCTTTCAGACGTCAAATATCTGGGTATACATCTTGATCGTCGCCTTACTTGGAAAAGCCACATTGACTTCAAGTTAACACAAATGAAACTAAAAGCAGTACAACTAAATTGGCTTATTGGCAGAAACTCCACCTTAAGCTTAGATTGAAAACTTCTACTATACAAGTCGATCCTCAAACCAATTTGGTGTTATGGGATTCAGTTATGGGGCACTGCCTCAGCTAGCAATGTAGAAAAAATTCAAAGGCGCCAAAATAAGATTCTATGTATTATTACATCTACTCCCTGGTATATAAAAAATTCGAACATCCACAAAGACCTAAGCATGCCAACAGTCAAAGCAGAAATAGCGAAACATGCAGTCACATATCTAAAAAGGCTTGAATCTCATCCAAACCCTTTGGCGCGTAACATGCTGAATGAACCTGGTTACATTCGACTAAAAAGAAGAGATACTGCTTTTCTTGGCCGTACATTCGAGGTTTGACCCGCAAATGATTGCAAAATCCGTGAAACAAACATTATTTTTGTCTAGCACTGGCTGGACTTAAAACGTATATTTTTATTTTTAGACTTAAGATACGAGTAATTATTGTTGATTCAAAAATATTAAAGATACAATAAATAAATTATGCAAAAAAAAAATATTTCTTTAAAATTAGTCCCAAATTTGTACAAAAAAAAAAAAATATTTTTTTAACCATATTAGTCAATTGGGGTGAATAAACGAAATTAAGCCTTACTTCATATATGTATTTTGTTAATTGCGACCTATTGGATACTGTGACATTCACAATGTAAATATAATCAACTTGTTTAAAGAGATTAACTAAAGTTTCTTGTTTTATTTTTTTACTAAAATACAACTGGCTCTTATATAAGTTTTAAGTAATATTAAAGAGGGATATTGAAATAAGATAGAATTTTTTAATCTATCTCATTTCAGTTGTTTATCCATTGTTTATGCTTGACAATAGATTTCAGAGGTTTGTTTGTTTATCGTCTCCTTTTTTCCTTTGAGAATTGTTGATATCAAACCGAATCAAGATTTCGTCGTCCCATAACAATTGAGTAGTGCAAATAAACTCCGGAAAAAATACGTGAAGTTTCAGAAATAATGAACGATAGTATATTATTAAATAATATTACATACAATGAAATTTATAATCAAGCTTAAGTTCGTTTTTATTCTCTCTAAGAAAGAATTAATTAAATTACAAATTAGGTGATAATATTAAAGAAAAATTGGGAAAATTTAATTTTTAGACACCAGCACGAGTGGAATGCACATTTTCTAGACAGCCACGTCCGTCATCAGCACTACTTGTATCTAATCTACTTAGGGTAGTGTTTTAGTTGTAAGCATCATCTATTTAACCAACCAAACCCAGATAAAGGAATACGAGAAAACTTGTATTCAATTATCAATCGTCAGTTGGTGAGAACGAAGTCTACCACTACCTTAAGCTTCCCTCTTGTTGAATATTTTTACTTTTAATATTTACCACCTATATTTTGTTGTTCCTTCAGCGAACCTTCGGTTAGTGTTCAAGGCGACTGCGATCATTAAAATCTTGAAATAAAAAATGTTGAACACAAAAAATTTTTGTAATATAATGTAAATAATGTTATAAATCTGTTGTAGTATAGATCGCAGGTATACTTTCAAAAAAAAAAAAAAAAACAAAAGAAGTAAATATAAAAAAAATTTAACTTTAATAACTTTAAAACTAATTAAAGCATCGACTTCATTTTTCGCACATAACTAGAATGTTTATTCAGTAATGTTCCTCCAAATTTCCAATCTAATGACAAATAAGAAAGTTACAGATTTTAGCAATGCAAAACCCATAATGGGTTTTGGGCACAGCTAGTTTTATAATAAGGTAGTATTTGTCTTTAGCAAAAAGAAACTTGTTTACCGCAGTAAACCTAATTGTTTGTTTATACATAAACTTTCGATACCTCGCTATTTCAATATATAGGTAATGCTTTTATCCCACAATTTAACATTTTAGAAGTTTAATAATTAATTATAATTTATAAAGTTAAACACATACAAATAAATGAGTTTTTTTCTTCTTACTACTCCACATAGTTGAAAGGATATATTTAAAAATTTGTGATTAATTTTTAAAGAAATCTAGAAAAACTAAAATTTTGGACATTAGCAGAATAAAATGCATTTTCTGAATAGCTACGTATATTTTTCTGCTGTATTTAGCTATTAATATTGACTATTTAACCAACCAAATTGGTATAAGAGAATACAATAATTATTATTAAATTCCAAATTATCCATTTTCAGTTGGTTAGACTGAAGTTTAACACTACCTATTTCTGTTCTCTGTTTTTTATTTACCCATTACCACCTGTATTTGATTTCGCATCTGCCATGTTTTAGTGAATAATGAAAGCAATATTATGTGTTTTATGTTTTCCCCACAAAATTATTTAAATACTTTTTTTTTCCAAATTTCTTAAACGTTTTTGCTTTGTATTTATAATTGCTGTAATTGCGCTCTTACAAAACTCACTCTTTCATAAATTTAACCATGTAAGCACTTTTGTATAATCATCCATATAGTTATTAAATTAATTACTCAAAAAAAAAAAAAAAATCTCATATAAAAGCAAAGATAAATTCATGGATACTTTAAATGCCATTTAGAGGTACACAAAGTGTCATTGAGTATTTTAAATACAAGAGACAAATTTAATTACAGGTTAATAGGTTTGATATAAAACATTAAATTTTAAATACGCAGCAACGCACAAACACAAAATAACATTATAATTAAATTTAATTATGCATGGTGTAAGAATGTTATTAAAACCTCCACTTAATGAAACCACAACGAGAATCAGGTTCTATACGTGTTTTGGAAGCGTAAATGTAGATAAACAGAGGACAACGAATTATTATTAGCTAAATTTGTTTTCATTTATTCAGCGAGTTTAGTATCTGAGGCTACAGGACAAGAAAACACACAAATTGTATGAAATTTAATTTAAATTCTTTAAGCATAATCTTAGTCATATTACACTAGTCAACAAAAAACCGAACTTGTTTGTTTTCTGTATTTTTTTTTTTTTTTTTTGTTTTTATCTCAAATTGGTGCGTATTTTTTAACTGCGGCAACAATTTTTCTCTAACAGCTTTAGTTTTTGAGTTTAGCCTTTGGTGTTGTCGGAAAAAAAGTACCTGATTACTATTATAGAACATTTAGCATATTACCGCTGGGGAAGGGAGTAAAGGTGTTTGCGTTCGGTGCTCGGTGATACGCTTTGTTTACATTTAATTTGTCAGCATTCACTTTGCTTTTTAAAAATTGCTTCAATAACAATAAAATGTTTCCAACAATAAGAGAATTCAAAGCGTTTTTATAACAAATGTTTGCCCGTCTAAACTGGGACTGTTATTAAGAATTTATGTTGGTGTATTGTTTACAAATAATTTTCAAGATTTTTTTTTAAATTAACAAGCAAATGTTTAGACCAATGATTTTATTATATGAGTTCTAATATATTTTAATTTTTAATTTCCTTCGGTGTGGCCCGTTGGAGTTATTGGGATATTGCTTCTTTTGGGAGAACCTCATACGTTTTGATCTAGCACTGGCTTGGCCTAATTAAGTATATTTTTTTATATTACCTTTTACTTTTAGACTATAGATTATTGTTAGTTCAAATATATTGAAGATGGAATAAATAATATCTATATACATATATAAAGCACAAAATGTGTTTGTTTGTATGTTTGTTTGTTTGTCGAAAAGGTATAGCTGCCTACACCAATGAACCGATCATTCTAAAATTTTCACAGTTTGTTAGTAGATACACGGATGGTAAAATAGGGTACTTATTTTTTTGATATTCGACGTGGGCATGGCATCTCCCATACAAAGTAAATATTTACCATCGTGTTTCTTGGTAACGGTAGTAGGTAGCACCTTAAAGTTTTGCACCAGTAACCTCTATGTCAACATACATAGTTTAGAGAAAGATGGACTGGATTGGAATAGCGCGAGCAATACCTCACATACAAAGTGAAAAATTATTATCCTGTATCTAGAGAACTGCACTAGGTAGCGCCTTGGAATTTTGCACAAATAACCGTCATATTAACGTACATAGTTTAGCTAAACACAGACTGGATTGGAATAGCGGCAGTGGTACCTCCCATACAAAGTGAAAAATCATTATCCAGTATCTAGAGAACTGCACTAGCTAGCGCCTTGGCGTTTTGCGCCAATAACCGCCATATTAATGTACATAGTTTAGCTTAACACAGACTGGATTGGAGTAGCGGGAGTGGCACCTCCCATACAAATTGAAAAATTATTATCCTCTATCTAGAGAACTGCAATAGGTAGCGCCTTTGAATTTTTCATTAGTAACCCCCTTAATAAGATACATTGTGTAGAGAAAAGACAGACTGAATTTGAATGGAGGGCGTGATACCTCCTATTCAAAGTGAAAAACTGTTATCATGTTAATACGTATAGTCTAGCAAAAAACAGGTTGGATGGGAACATTTTTGACGTGAGAATAGCGTGCGTTTTCGCGTTAAAGGTTGGTCATACTTTTCTTCCAAGTGTTTTTATTGTATTTTTTGTGGATGGATGTAGCGAAGCGCACCGGGGATAGCTAGTAAATAATAAAAAAAAGTATTTTTCATACAAAAATTTAAATTAAATTATCGAAGATATTTTTGTCACTATATCCTGTCCTGGATGTTTTGCAGCCAGGGTGTTTCTCTTCTGCCTCTATTCTATCTGTCTTTATTTTTTTCTTTAATGATCGTTGTAATTTTTGTATTTATTTTTTTATTAGAATAAACCCTTACAGGCTAGCACAATATTAGTTGTAATAAAATCTTATTTTCTAAACATAACTTAATATTTTGTAACTTCGGAGAAAGAAAAATCTAGTTTAACACTAGAAAGACGGACTTTCGCCCATTTTCAAATCTAACTACTAATATGTCTCTCATCAATTATGTCACAGATTTTTTACTTCGTGACTTCTCATAAGAATCCATAAATTTTATTTTAAAGTAATATTTTTTTATTTCGGTATTCTAAATTCAATATTAGAATAACTACCTATAAAGGCGAATAGGGGTCATCTGACCATTTGCATATCTGATTGGCACCACTTATTTCATCAATTACTTTTTTCACTTTTTATTTCATGAAATAATTATATAATCTTTTTACTTATATTTGTTTTCTTTAGTATGCGAATTTCAATGTACTTTCAGCCAATGCTACACTGCAGTTTTTATATATTTATTAGTTTGTATGATACAGGTAACTTTGCGACAAAGATATTGCAATCAGATAGATCTGTCTCAACGTGGTCCCATATTTGGGAAGAGATTACGCTTGGAGAGGACGTTGTAAGGCGTTTAATGGAACTTTACATAAATAAAGGAAGAAATGTTACTACTGACAACTTTGTCACCTCAGTATCATTGGCAGAGAATTTGCACTTCAAATGCACATCTAGTTGAGACAGTCCACAAAGGGTTGATTCACTATATGTGAAAATTTTTGATTGCATGAATAAACAATCTTAAAACTAAGTTTTGAAATTCAAATGTAAAATTTTGCTAGTCAAAGTTAAAGATAGTCAAATGACCTTTACCCGTCTTGTAAGGTATATCAGATCTCCCGTCTTTCTAGTATTAAATTTGATTTTTTGAAAATTTGTCTTATTTAACTTACTTGATTTTGTATTTATTGTGTCTTATCGCGTATTCTAAATATGAAGTTTACCGTTTTTATATTGTTGATATTAGTTGTCCTTCTTAATACTTCATCATTGAAGACTTTGACAGTCCATTATATTTTCAGAACTCGGCGGTATATCCACGTTTCTTCGAAGGTTTTTAATTTTCTTTCATCCAAGGCCTTAACTATCTAAAATTCTACCCCATATAATAGACAGATCAAATATAGTATTTTATGAAGTAGCATTTTCCATCAGCTTCTGTAGGCCAGAAATACTACCAGCTAGTAGTGTGATATTATGTATATTCCATTTACTTTTATCCCTACATTTTCTCCTTCAAGTGTTTCTTGGTATATGTTTTTATGATACTCATGTATATTGAATAATAATGCATCCCTGTCTGACTTCTCTTGAGATGACAACGTAGTTCTTTCTCATATATGATTTCAATAGAGGTTAGAATTTCCATTAGTTTGACATTTTTGAGCGTATCGAAAGCTTGCTTATAACACAGTTTAACAAGGTGGTAAATTAAAGTAAAAATAATAAACAAAAGGGAAAGCTCTAGGTAGTGGTAGACTTCGCCCTCACCAACTGACGATTGATGATTGAATACAGTTTTATCGTATTCCTTTATCTGAGTTTGGTTGGTTAAATAGATGATGCTTATAACTAAACACTACCCGAAGTAGATAGATGCGAAGAGTGCTGATAACGGACGTCTGAAAATTACAGTTACATGTAATTGAAATTAAATTAAATTTTAATTGAAATATAATTGAATTAATTGAAAATTAAATAAAAGATGTATCTGAAACCAATTAAATTGCTACTCATAGCGTACATATTGAGCACTGTGCGATGATGGGACAATGGCATTTAAAGGTGCTATTGTCACTTCAATGCGCTTGTATTGTACACTGTGCGGTATATACGACGATATGGGGGTGGTCAACACATTAAAAACTCACCCGGTTGTAAGAACACCGTCAGAAAAGGGACAACACGGCTAGATGCTTCCGTTAATCTTGATCACGAATATACCTCTTCCTTTGTAGCCAATGGCTTTTATGTGTTTCAATATTTGTGAACGAAATATTTTTATTAAAATAAATTATCTTTTTAACGTCTTGAAGAAATCAGTATTAAGGTTCTTTGTTATTTTTTAATGAAAGTGTTGCCGTTTTTTGCGAATACGTAATTATTATTAAATGGGCAAAAATCAAATTAATGGATAATACTTTAAAAATTGTCATGTAATTAACCGACGTCATAAAAGAAAAGTTTTATATTACCCAAAGGTACCTCTACATTAGGCAAATACATACCACATAACTTAAGCCCTATAAAAGTAAGTCTTACAATTTGGTGTGGATAACTTTCAAAGCAAAATCGAACAAAATGTTGTCAGGACGAATACAACGTGGCGGACACAGTTAAAAAGTTTATTTATTTGGCTGTGCAAAATAATATCCTTATTCCGTCAACACGTTTTGTAAAAAAACCGATTTAAGTAACAGTCCGCAATGTAATATTTTTCTGTCTATATGTAGAAACCATATTATTAACATTAACTTTGGTAAGAAAATAATTTTGTACATATACTTTTTTTTGCTTTTGATATTACTGTATATGTACATAGGTCAATAAAATAACGTTGTCCACCTACCAAAACATATCAAAAATATAAATGTTGTTTAATTTCAAGTTGTTGATTGGATAATTTAAGCTAGTCTGGCCTAACATAGTTAATGTCAATAAAAAACTAATTTATTGCATTTTTACCCAACGTTTCGTCAATATTTGTTGACTTTTTCAAGGGCTCGTCTATTAAAAATTAAAATCTTTATTATTAAAAATTATACACTAAAATAATTTACTTACAATATAACATAGATCACATACCAATAAATGTTTTTAACAATTACAAAACAAATAGACACAAAATTCAAACACAACTTAAATTTAATACCACAGTTTTAAATTTTTCGTGTTGCAACACTATACTTTGCATTTATGTTGTCTGTGTCTTCTTTTAAGTTCATGGTTTTGTTGATGTTCTGCTGAATGCGTAGGCTTTCTATTGTGTACCTTTTCTTTTCCTTTCTTTCTACATCTAAAATCTTGACTTTTTGAAAATACGCTTCATGTCCAGTCTTAAGTATGTGTTGTGATAATGCTGTTGTTTCTTTCTGTTTCGTAATATCGTTTTGATGTTCACTCATCCTTGTTTCCAATGTTCGATTTGTTGTTCCAATGTATATTAAATCACAGCTTTCTTTATAATTGCCTTTGCATTTAATTTCATACACTACATTGCATTGTTTTTGTTTTTGTTTTTCTATTTTGTGTTTCATGTTAGTGAATATTTTGTTTAATGTGCTGTTTGGCTTATATGCAAATTGTATTTTGTCTGATTTTATTATTGATTTTAAATGCTTGTTTTCAGTTAAACCTGGTATATATGTTACACCATGAAAAATTTTTTTTGTTGATTGTTGTTATCATTAGTGTTGCTATCTTTAGGATGGTTGGTTTTTAGTTTAACTTCTGCTTCTTTTATCAAATTATGAATAAGTTTTACTGGAAAGCTTTTACGTTTAAGTATTTTTGAAATTTTATCTATATTTTTGGTGTAAAATTTTTCGTCAGTAATGTTTAAAACTCTAAAGATGAAACTTTTGGCGGTATTAATTATTTGAGCCATAGGTTGTGTTGCATTAAAATTCAGAAGTCTACTAGTTGCTATATCTTTTGCATGCCAATCGAAAATAATTTTGTCGTCTTTCCGTTGTATTGTTGTATCTAAATATGATAGCTTTGCATTTTTCTCTAACTCAACAGTAAATTGTATTTTTGGGTGGTAACTGTTGAGGGATTTTAGAACTTCATCTTTGTTGTCAAGTTTAATTATAGCTAAAACGTCGTCTACATACTTTACTATGTATTTTAAGTTGATGTTTTTGTTTTGTTATCTAGCATTATGTCAGCTATGGTGGGCGAGAGTGGGTTTCCCATTTAATTTCTTGTTTAATTTCTTTTTTTTAAGGAGAACAACATTTCAATATTAATAAATTGAGTTTTTATCTATTATTTTTATTACGGCAACACTGCTAGCAGAAAATTAAAAATCAGATAAAAAAATTATTAGATCCAAACAAAAAAATTTTTGAAAAACGAAAGAAATATCAAACATCCATTTGTGTGAAAAAATTTTGGTAATATTTTTTTCTGTGTAGAATTTGTATGTTATTGCTGTCTAATAGTTAGGAAACTTAAGAGGGAATTTCGTATAGACCTATTTTTTTATTTTTGTTTTTAAGGGTTTGCTAGGAAATTTTCCTTCGTTTCTTGGCAATGGTGGTCCTCCCATTGGGGTACCCATATTAAATTCAAAAGCCGATCTTTTTTTATAAGTGAAAAGCTTTGCTACGCCAAATCGAATACGACTTCATTATTATCATGGACTAAAATAGCTGACGATACTTTTCTATACAAGAATTTAATTTCCGGAAATTTTTAATTTAATACATCGTTCTTCACAGCCCGTATTTTTTGTTTATCTTGCAGCATTTTCTCAGGGCCAAGCTGAATAACTGAGAGTTTAGTGCGAAAATCCATTTGTGAAACTAAACTACATCAGATTCTGGGTGTGTCGAGCCTTTTGTTACACAAGAAAAATATCGTTTATATATTAAAATGTAGTCAATTGATTTCCAGCAATCTTCTCTCCAATGTTTTGTGGTGATTACCATGTGTACATGTGTACAGCCTTCTGGGATGTAGGCGGAAAAGAGTATTCGTTACCTTTATTTTATATTCTGCACGAGCCTGTATTAGAGTTATTTCATGTTGTTATGTCATTTTCAGTAGCTGCTCAATGTCGTTGTAAAACTCTCCGACTTCACTGGCATTTGCATTTCTTGTTGGAGGGTAGACTTGAATAATGATAATGTTAAGTGGTTAGTCATTATCTTTAGTAGCATGGGCGTTTTCGAAATTGGGATATAATATATATGATTTTTAACTATGATAACTATTCTTTTTCTCTTTTTCTGGTGCGCTGGGTGATACATCGTAACATTTTCTGACCTAAATTCGCCGTATTCCATCCTCCATGTTTCGCTGACACCTGTTATGTCTATTCGAAGTCGATTTATTTCGTTAATGATATTATTTAGCTTTCCAGTTATGCAAACACTTCGGACATTCCAGGTATAGTTGGTTTTTTTTTTGTTTCATCTCCGAGAATTCTTAGGGCCGTGTTTTGTATTGTTCATATTGTTCGATTTTTAAAGGATGAAACTTGAGTGGTTTCCCTTTGACTTCTGAAAGGTTTACAGTTTTCCTTCTAATTTGCAGCCGGTTATATGAAGTACAGACTCTATTTGCAGTCGCCCAAAATAGGAACAGACACTACCATGTAAGTTGGTTGGTTATATGGTATAAATTATTCAAAACTTAACAGAAATCTAAAAAAAGTATTATTCATTTTTTTTATTTATTATTAATTTTTAATTTTTCTTTGCCCAAATTGTATACACCTCTTTACCACCCTACACCAAAGGCACACACAAAATTTCATTTTGATATGTCAAACTGTATGACGTGTACAAACTCCACAATAATAGTGGCATACATACTTACCCACAGGCATCATCGCGAAAATAGCCGAAATAGATTCAAGAGACTTCAAAATGTATAAATCCGTCGAAATCCTCCTCGTTTTTTTTTTCATAATTACTATACTTTACCTTATATTACATATGGTAAAGTAAAAATGTTTAAGTGACCAAAAAATAAGAGCAAATAAATTAAGTATGGATGAATACAATATGAACTATGTGCAACTGAAATGAATGACGATAAAGCAATGACCTGAGCAAATATCGGATGTTTTTTTAGTTGCATGAGAACTATCGATATGGATAGTAATGGTTTGGCAGCTGATAATGTGTTGACATTTCTGTTCAGTAAATTTCGCCAAGTTTTTAATTCTTTTAACGCCAGAACAAGCCTTTCAAATTATGAAAATTTACTTAAATAAAAGTAAATAACTCTTTTCGCGAAGTACATTTAGTTTAGTGATAAAGCTAATTTCTGGTTAATGGTTACCTCAGTAAGCAAAATTGACGTATTTGGAGCAAAGACAATCCCCAAGACATTAATAAATCACCATTACATCCATTAAAATTTACTGTTTGGTGTGGTTTACATGCTGTCGGCATTATCGGTCCTTATTTCTTTCGAATTAGGTAAGGAGCTTCCGTTACAATGAATGCTGAGCGCCATCAAACAATGTTGAGCGAATTTTTCTTCTCAAATATTAATAAGCTAAACATCAACGATATTGTGTTCCAACAAGACGCCGCAACTTACCATACAGCGCGCTTAACAATCGATTTATCAATTTGATGACAACTTTATTAACAGAAGTGGTAATTTTTACTGGCCGCCACGTAGAGACTATGGATTACTTTTTATGGGGATATATTAAGACATTGGTTTATGCAGACAAACCAGCAAACCAGCATTTTGGACTGATCGAATGGACCAAGTAACTCGTAGCCGCGGCAGATATATGCCGGAAATAATATTGAAAAAATAAATGCCATGAAATTATATATTTTATTTTTATTTATTTATTTATTTATTTACTATAAATTATCTAACAGATTATAATAAACAAATTTCATTCCAACAATATTTCTGTCTTGTATTATCATTTTAAGTTCTTATGCAACTAAAAATAAACATCCGTTAGTACAACTAAATATTAGCATTTACTCTTGCATAGCTCTACCTTATAGCATAGACAGACGACAGAGTTAATGTGCATTAACAGTGTTAATTCAAATTAGCTTGTGAATTATCGTTGAATTGAATTAGCAGTCTGAATTCAAATTAACTTTTGAATTTATACTGAATTTAGTTATTTCAATATGGCAACACAGTCAACAATCAATCAGATAATGACAAATTATTTAAAATTATTTAAAAATTTCAATTAATGAGCAGTTTAAGAAAAAGTAGTTCAGCTTTGGCAAATGAACATAACTGTCTGTAGTTAAATCTTGAAGTTTTTAAAATACCACAAACTGTTTTGCATTGTTCGGTTTTTAAGTTATTTATATCTGGTTTTAAAGTAGGCTATAAAATATTCTGTAAGATTATATTTGGTAAAAGCTGCAAAATCTAAATATTGTTATTTAAGGCATTACCATTCATTATAACTTATACGCTGCGGTTCACGAATCATATTCGTAAATTATATGTTTTTGTCATACTGCGTTTATAATTCACTGCGTTTTGTACGCATTTTATTTTTATATATTTTTTGAACACTTGCCATAAAGAGTCGACTATAAAGTTGTGCAATATTCAGTGCGAATTATAAAAATGTTAATTTTAAGTAATTAATTCTCCTGTTGTACATATGAGACATAAAACGGTAATAATTTCTGTAATTTATTTTGATTTTATTTTTTATCGTTTTACTGAACTACATATAGCCTTAAAGAAGTAGAGTAACTATATCTTTTTTTAATAATTTGAATATATTGCAAAACTACTTATCCAAATGAATCGAAACATTTACGTAAGCATATAAGTGAAACTTTTGAGTTCAAGTTTAGATATGAAACACTCTGGATCTTGTCAAGTACATTTAACTTTAAACTTTTTTTAGGCCAATAGCCGTCGTTGCTAGTGCTATAGTTTCTAAGATTTATTATACTTTTAATTATAGTAAATAAATAAATAAATAAATAAATAAATAAATAAATAAATAAAATAAAAAAGAAACTTTTAAAAAAGATATCATTTTAATTGTTCCTTTTTATACTTATAAAAAATTAAGTAAGAGTAATATAATATAAACTAGCTGTGCCCGCCGCTTCGTGGGCGTCCTGATAATATTTTGCTCGATTTTGCTTTAACAGTATTCCACACCTATTGTAAGACATGCGTAGCACCTAGAAGAGAAAATTGCAACTAAACTAAGAAGAAACGAACATAACAAAATTTTATAGCCACACTCAAGTCGTAGTATTCTTACCTAATTTTAAAAATTAACGATAAATACCAAAAATAATGTAGTCACATAAGTATGTATGTATTTCACAAAATAACCAAATTATACAACACGTACGCGACTTAAAACTAATACAAATTTTATTCAATTGGCTATTTGGCAGTAAGTAGTTCATATGTTTTTAGCATTATCTGTGTTTAAATATAAAAATTAAAGCTGCCGTGCCGTATAAGTAGTTAAAACGATCTATGTTTTAAAATGTACAACTTTCAAAAATTAAAGTTTCCGTGCTGTACTAAGAGGTACTTAGTTCCTCCTTAAGATGTTCATATCCGGTTAGTTCAAATGCGTACTTTCACTGTTTTTTCTCCACTTTCTCTTGGAAATAAGATATTTTTGCGGAAATAAGGTATCCTATAGTGGGCCTAGGATACTTAGGTACCTCCTCACAAAATTTTGTTAAAATCCATCCAGTAGATTTTATTATAAATTAGGTAGAATTACTCAATAGCGCTCGTCATTAATGTAACGGTAGCTTCTTACCTTACTCGAAAGAAATTAGGACCGATGATGCCGCCACCATCTAAATCACACCAAATAGTCAATTGTAATAGACATATTGGTGATTCGTTAACTTGGCTTCAGGATTGTCGTCGCTCCAAATACGGGAATTTTGCTTATAATCGTAACAATTCAACCAGAAATGAGCTTCATCACTAAACACAATTCTTTGACAAAAATGCTCATTTTCGGACAGTGGTTTGGCTGCAATTCTTGCACGAGGTGTATTATATAGGCATGTAAGTCAAGATCAAAGAAGTTTAGAACGAAGACAAATAAATATTTGGGTTTTTTTTTAATACTTTGCGCTACAGCAGATATACGCCCATTGCTTTGTTTTGTTAATGGTATTGAATCGAGAAGAATAAAATTAGTGAGAAAACGATCAACCTTCGAACGAATCCCCAGGCCAATTATGTTGACGTTAAAAGGGCGAAGTGCACTTCGCTGACAGATTTATGGTTATTTTTACTATCTGTGCTAGCTACACACGCTGTGTGCGTCTTGACAATATAGTGTTCGATTTTGCTTTAATAGTAATCCCCAACACATATTTACGTATTTACTTTATATAAAGTTACTTATAATAAATAAAATTCTAAAAAGATGTTTAAAATATTTTTATAACAATGTAATTCCACAAAGTAAAAATACAAATCAAATACAAATTTTATTCAATTGTCTATTTGGCAGTAAGTAATTCATATTGTGTCATTATTTTAAAATAGTGTCATTTGTTGCGCAACCGTGTTTAAAATATTCCGCTTTCAAAAATAAAAGATCCTTTAAGTATGCAGTACCTTTAAATCGGTAAAGAAATCGGCGTACTTTCATTGCTTTTTCTCCACTTTCTTTTGGACATCAGATATTTTTGTACGTGAAAGGTATCCTATATTGGAATCAGGACACTAGGGTACCTTTTCACAACATTTTGTTAAAATCCATCCATTAGTTTTTACATGATGCGAGCACATACAGACAGGAAATGCGTTATTGTTTTATTATAAATGTATATAGATTTTTTTTTTATGAAAATTTCCACAATTGGAAAGAGTTAATCTGGCGTAAAACGGCTTTAATAAACAGGTATTTAAATAAGCTATTCCAATGTAAGGTCTCCTATTATTACAATTACTGAAAATGTATTAGTTAAAGAAAAGGTAATTTATAAATGTTTATTCGCAATTTATTTATTTTTTATTTCATTCATTCCACACCATTAACTTCTTTCTGTTCATTAGGCCAAAATATTGTAACTCCTTGTAAAATATTTAATTATGTTGTATGTCTTAATGTAAAAGAGGGTGTAGTGAAATACAGTTCAGTTTAACCTTTTTCCCGAACTCATTAAAAACAAACTCCATTGTAAATCCTTTTTTTAATTTATTGTGAAAAGTAAACTGTTAGTGTTAGAAATAAATTGTTAGTTTGTAGTTATGAAAATGTATGTTTTTACACACCCACACACACACAAAAACACAATATCACCAACTTGTATGATGTGTTAATGCTTGTATTTAAATAAAACTGTTTGAATACAACTTTGCTTTTGTGGTTGTACAAAAAAATCAAACGCATGCAATTATATTTATTACATTTCTTGTAGAAGTACTACCGATAGGTAATTTTACCTCAATTCCTCAAGGTGACCATTGGTTTATTAAAATCCTATATAAAGTTATGGTAAAAAAATCAAACAATTATAGTTAGTTTTGCAGTTAATCAAGTATGCAAGATATTAGTTAAGCCCAGGATTCACAATCCTACACAATAATATAATGCAATCACAAAAAATTTTATAAAATTCTGTTATACTCCAAAAATGTTTTAAAATGGCATTGGAGATGCCACACTATCAGACAAAAAAAGATTTTGTAACTCTGAGCGCAATATATAAAAATATAAAATAATACTTTATGAATTTTTTTTAAAGATTATCAAATCGTACAGTCCTGTCAAAAAGTATATCACACATACATTTCTAATCCACGCTATCATACATTTTTAGCACACATGCTATTATTAACAGATCGTACGGCTGACTAGGATAGTGAATCATGGACTTTAGCTTGATCGGCTTTGCATTTACTTTCATATCCAAAGAAAATAAAAATTTTTTACTGGGAGTCTATATACTTTATATCGGTCGAATTATTTTAGACGAAAATCAAAAATTATATGGACATTTTTCGCTTATATGGGATTTTTAATATAAATATATTTCGTTTCGCTAAAACGATATAAAAATAGAAATAAAAATGAAATAATTCATATATTTAATTTAAATACATAATCAAAATTGGAACCTTATTAAAAATAAAATATTATTTAGCAAAGAAAGTAACAAGTAATAATGCATAATGCATAATTTATAAGACGTAACTGTTGCGCATCCTTTAAGTGTTTGTCTTAATAAAGAATTGTTGACTAGTTTCGCCTAACTTAACAGTTGGGAATTGTCTGCCATTTTTTCTATCATAAAATTTTTAACTATCTAAAATTAACACGTGCTTAGCCTAAGAAGCTAATAAAAAAAGTTATGCCATTTTTTCTCTATCATTTTTAGCAAAAGTATTTAATTTTTTTTTAATTGTTTACATTTGTCAGCTGTTCATTTTTCAGTATATTTATCAAGTCGTTTCTAAGACGTAACAGTTGGACTCAACAGTTGCCAACAGTTTCGTAACCGTTGAGCTCAACAATTACGTCTTATAAACATGCCCAATATGGCATTAAAAAATGTTATAGTTTTATAAGATTAAAATGAGTGGCCGCTATATGTTTTTTTTTTCGATAGTACGTTATTTATTCCTCTGTGTAGTGGGGTTCTTTAAAAAAAAAAAAAAATTAATTGCTGAATCTAGGCTTAAGTTCGTTTACTCTCTATAACCGCTCAATTATTTAATTTTTTAAAATTTTATAACTATACCCATATTCATAATAAATAACATATATTTGAAATTTGGGTTATCAATGGAAGCTACTTTTTGTTTATTTACTTTTTTTCAATATTATTTTAACTGTTAAAACTAACGACCGGTCATAGGGACGGTGCAATGGTCCCTGTATGGCTACACTTTCCAGTGGTACTAGTCGTGTTGACCATCAAAGCTTAGAGTCCGACCTCCTTTGTGCCCTTTTTTAATTATTTTGTCAAGCAGTTATAAGTCACTAAGACAATACGCGCCGGGAAAATAAGGAACCCAGCATTTAGTATTTGCTCTGTTATTCATGATTCACACACCAATCGTGAATCAATAAACGTAATTCGCCATTAACATTTTGGGACCGAACACCTTGTTTTGAAGTTAAATAATGACATAAATTAAAATATAGTTATTAAATAAAGGAATCTATGGTTATAAAGTAAATAAATTTAATTTATAAGTTAGTTTTCCTAGAGAATAAAATGAATTTATATTTTGATTAGTTACGATAATAAAAGTTACAAAAAACTGGACCCTTTTCGTGTTTCTTTAATATTAACAATAAATGTATTGAAAATTTTTAAAATTTAAAACAATAAATTTCTTTTTCCTATTGGGCTATTTGTTCCTTTATACTGAGCAAGACTGGTGGTATCCATATAGAACACATTTGTAACTTGTTTGATTTAATTGTAAGATACGTTAAGCGACGCCTAAACCAAACAACAAAAAATAAGAATTACGTTAGCAACTGAAAATTACAATTGGATACTATTTGTATTTAAATGTATATTTTTGTTTCCACTGCCATTGCTGCTAATATTTCTGCTGATTTTACTGTAGCTTTGTGCAACTTTAAATGCTTAGTTACTGAATTTTTGACCTTTTCCTTGAACAGGAAGAGAGTTTAAAGTGTTCGGTTGGTTGAACCTTTTACTACTTATGTTCTCCTGAGGTGTTGCAGGCTTCACAATGGAGTTAGAAGTAAACAGCTATGGAACAATAAACAAATTAATATAATTTTTTTTTAGAATTTATTTTATAGCATTTTACTACTAGTTTTCTTCGTTCTATTCGTTGCTATTCTTATCGTCATAAGTTTCTGGTTTAGTTTTATTGTTATTTTAAGTTGTTTCTTTAACCTTTTTTCAGTCCTGTTTTTCATTGCAATCGCATTCAGCAACAACGTAAATTCAATTTTAACATGCAAAGTAGTATAAAGCCAGTAAATTTTAAGTCGTTATTATGTATGAAAGGCATACATTCAGTATGTAATTCAGGGACTACGCAAATGTTTATATGTATAAATCTGTGTGTTAGTTTATTTAAGTAATTTTATGTATGTGTTTTTATTTGATTTAACAAATTTACTTAAGGAGTTTCTACGTTAAAAATAATATACAACTTTAGACGTGGACTAATGTCTTTATTTTTAATAGGCTTTTATAAAATTTTATTACCATTTTTTTTTTGTGTTGTATTATTTTTATCAAGATATTAGCTAGCGTTTTCTGTTTAACCATATGAAAGTACTTATAGAACATCAACATTAGCAAATATAAATCCATCCAAAATGCTAATAACGAGTGATTTTTTAAGAGCTTGAGAACTTTTTTTAAAAAAAAAACGCATAAAATTTGCAAAATCTCATCGGTTCTTTATTTGAAACGTTAGATTGGTCCATGACATTTACTTTTTGAAGATAATTTCATTTAAATGTTGACCGCGGCTGCGTCTTAGGTGGTCCATTCGGAAAGTCCAATTTTGGGCAACTTTTTCGAGCATTTCGGCCGGAATAGCCCGAATTTCTTCGGAAATGTTGTCTTCCAAAGCTGGAATAGTTGCTGGCTTATTTCTGTAGACTTTAGACTTGACGTAGCCCCACAAAAAATAGTCTAAAGGCGTCAAATCGCATGATCTTGGTGGCCAACTTACCGGTCCATTTCTTGAGATGAATTGTTCTCCGAAGTTTTCCCTCAAAATGGCCATAGAATCGCGAGCTGTGTGGCATGTAGCGCCATCTTGTTGAAACCACATGTCAACCAAGTTCAGTTGTTCCATTTTTGGCAACAAAAAGTTTGTTAGCATCGAACGATAGCGATCGCCATTCACCGTAACGTTGCGTCCAACAGCATCTTTGAAAAAATACGGTCCAATGATTCCACCAGCGTACAAACCACACCAAACAGTGCATTTTTCGGGATGCATGGGCAGTTCTTGAACGGCTTCTGGTTGCTCTTCACTCCAAATGCGGCAATTTTGCTTATTTACGTAGCCATTCAACCAGAAATGAGCCTCATCGCTGAACAAAATTTGTCACATTTGAACATTTCGAACCGAACACTGATTTTGGTAATAAAATTCAATGATTTGCAAGCGTTGCTCGTTAGTAAGTCTATTCATGATGAAATGTCAAAGCATACTGAGCATCTTTCTCTTTGGCACCATGTCTGAAATCTCACGTGATCTGTCAAATACTAATGCATGAAAATCCTAACCTCAAAAAAATCACCCTTTACATTTTATAAACTTTAATAAATTTTAAAACTATGGATCTAATAATTTCCCTTTATAGTATTGTTTCATATTCACAGTTCAAATAAGTAACCAATTCTGAAGTAACAATCATAAAAACTATTTATCGTGAAATTTGACTAGTTTTAATTATTTTTATTTTATAACAGGGACATACTGAAGCACGCTACAAACTTGATTGATCTCTTATCTCTTATCGAGCAAAGGTTTGGGGGTCAATGGGGATAAAACTGAACTAGTTCTCTTCACCAGGAGATACAAAGTGGTTGGCTTCAAGCCGCCCAAAGTTAATGGTGTTGAGTTGAAACTAGCAAGCGAGGCTAAATACCTAGGAGTTTATCTGGATAGTAAACTGGTCTGGAGCAGGAACATTCAGGAAAGACTTAAAAAGGGTCTAAATGCCTATTATGCCTGCAAGAACTCCATAGGGAAAACTTGGGGCCTACAACCAAAGGTTGTAAACTGGATTTATACCTCGGTGCTAGGAGAAGTACACCTCAAGCAGCTCTGGACCTATTCCCTATTGAAAGGTTTGTGGTCGGAATGGCGGCGAGAAGTTTGTTTAGACTTTTTGAATCAGGGTTCTTGAGGTTGGACTCAATGGACCAGTTCCGTTAACCCCTGGGCTAACGGACTTCATGGTCAACGAGGTTGACTTCAGTATGATCCCTTTGGTTGTATTTCCAAATAGGGAAGAATGGTTGGGGTCTGATAAACTATATGACGGGGTTGCGGTGTTCACAGATGGGTCAAAAATGGAAACGGGCACCGGTGCTGGTGTTCACATCCTGGGAACCAGAACACGCATGTCTTACAGACTACCAGATGATTGTAGTGTGTTCCAGGCCAGGCTGAGGTGTTGGCGATTTTAAAAGCCACAGAGCTGGTGTCTGGACATGTTGTAGAAGGGGATGAGGTCACTCTGTACGTCGACAGCCAGGCGGCGCTTAAAGCCTTGAAAAGACACAAGGTCACATCTAGGCTGGTTGCTGATTGTAAAAAGGCTATCGACGCACTGACGGACAAGTATAGGATTAGACTGTGTTGGGTCCCGGGCCATTGTAATGTTGAGGGCAACGAGATTACTGACGAACTTGCGAGACTGGGCTCGGAAGGGGTAACTTCAATTAGGGTAGAATCGGTTAAGCCACTGATTATTCACTACCACAGGATGATATCAGACTGGGTAGTCAGGAAAATCAACGTGTCTTGGGAAGTAAGGGGGGATTGCAGAGTGTCCAGGTCAATCTGGCCTAGACTGGACGCTTCGAAAACCGAGATACTTCTAGGTCTAGACAAGAAGGTTCTAAGAGCCGTGATAGGGTTGATCACAGGTCATTGCGCCATTAGGGCAATGGCTAGAAACTGGGTCGTCGGCACACCAGATTTCTGTAGGTTGTGCGAGGATGAGGAGGAGCTGGGAACTGTTGAGCACATCGTGTGTCACTGCCCGGTAATACAAAGCCGCAGACTTAGATGGCTAGGTGACAGATTTATCGAGGGGCTCTTCGACATTGCGCGGTGTAAAATCGAGGATGTCGTCGGCTTCAATAAGGCTCTCTTTTTCCCTATAATTTTCTTAGTTTTGTTGTACTTTAGCTGAAGGGAATCACAATGGACCAATAGGTCTCCGAGAGGATGTGCCATGTTTGGCACAACCCTTCCAAACCTAACCTAACCTAACCTATCGCCTCCCTTTTGTACCTCAATCATTTCATATACCTTACTGTAATTTAACGTCTATCTATACCTTACCCCACACTATATTGCCGACTGTTAACTGTCGATCTTCTTTCTAATTTTTTTAAGGCTATCCGCTATAGCATTTACATTTAATATTGGCTTTACTGTCTGCAATTATAAACTTCTGCGATTTAATTTGTCATGAGGTTTGACATGTCACTTACGAAGTTATCCAACTTAAGGTACTTTGGTTGTATCTAACCAACTTTCTAGGCTTCTTAGTGAGAGATTATTATCTCAGGATTGCCGTTAAAGAATATCTTGTATATCTATCAATGATTTCATACGTCTGACTGTTATTTTACGATTACCTAATTTTCACTGATTTTCGTTCTAAATCCAGCCTTTACCATACTGATCTCAGACTGTTAACTATCGACCTTTATTCTGATATCGAAGATTTTTTTAAGGCTATGGCCTAAAGCAATTATATTTATTCAACTTCTTCGATTCTCATTTGAACTAATGATACATGAGTTTTAACCTGCCACTAATGAAGTTATCCAGGTTAAGGTACTTTGATTCTATCCAAACAACTTCGTGCCGAGAGGTTGTTGCCTCATGATCGTACTTGAATAATAATAAAAAGGGTTTCGTTCCCACCTCTTCCGGCCAATAGAAACCGGAGTTGCATCAGACTGACGCATTGATCTTTTGCGAGGCCTCGAATTCTGACTGTAATGTTTCATTTTATCAAGGTTAGAACTCGTAGTATTTCTAGCAGAGCTGTAAATGAATCATTATTTTTTGATTTTAATTCGTTACGAATTAACAACAAAAAAGAATTGAATGAAATTTGAATGAATTCAAATAATCTAGGCAAAAATGAAATTCAATTCATTTCCAATTCAAATGATTGAATTTGTAGAGTTTGAGTTGTAATTCTTTTCCAATTCAAATAAATCGCAATTCGTTTCCAATTCAAATGATTTTTTTAAAGTTAATTGCATATCATTTCCAATTCGTTTCAACTTTTTTCTTGTATGAATTAAACGGTAGTAGTAATTTTTTTAAAACTATTTTTAAGATAACCGATAGCGAATGGGAGTAAACGAAAAATTGATTTATAAATTGTATCCAAACAAAGCCAATTTTAAAAAACTCCTCCAAATGGAAAACACTGATTGAAAAAATGTAAACAATGTAAAAAATGTAAACAGGAATGTTATTAACAAAGGAAGGGCAGCCTATTTTATAAGAAACCTAAATTTTTTTGAAATTTAGGTGTTAAAATAAACAAGTAAGAGTATTATATTCTGAAATGCCGAATTTTATATACCCTTCACCATAGTAATGATATTATGTTACCCTCTTATGTTTCTTTGAAAATTTTTGGTATTTTTGTTTTTTGAAAATTTGTTTAAGATTTTTTTGTAAAATTTTGTTTAAACTTTTTTGTAAGTTTTTTTTTCTAATTTTTTGCAAAAATTCTTCCACCAATTTTTTTGTAAAATTCTTTTTCAAAATTTGTATGTAAAATATATTTTTTTAAATTTTTTTTAATTTTCTGAAAATATTTTTTGGAAAATTGTTTGAACTTTTTTTTAGAAATTGTAAAAATTTGAAAAATTTTTTTAAATTTTTTTTAAGTTTTATTATAAATTTTTTGTAAATATTTTTCTATGAGTCTATTGGCTACCTCTATATTTATTGCTTTCTATAAAGGCCTTTAATACAAATCAAAGCAATTAAACCTTACCAACTTGAAAATTAATAGAAAATCGGCCCTCGCAGGGGCACATGAACTCCTTGCGATCTACCTGTCGTAGTTTAATATTTATTTAATGAAAAAAAGCAAAAGAGAATCATTAAAACCAAAAAAAAAAGTGAAAAAGTGGACGTGGTCTTTTGCCCGCAGCCTCCAAAGGAACGATCTGATGTTGGTGAATAGCAATCGTAAAATTTTCGAAACTATGGCTGACAGATTGGTGGGCTTAAATCAAAATACAGATCTTGTCTGATGCCTTGGCAAATGTCATTACTACCCGAATAGACGGACAGGCGGACATCGCTTAATTAACTTCTCTATGTATAAGGATTCAGAATGTACACCCAGAGAAAAAATGACACCATCCGTGTACAAAACGACCACATGCAGTGTCGAAAGTGTATCTACCACGTTTGTGCTCAAACTGTAAACGAACGTTGTCAATTCGACAACGAAATATTGACAACGAAGTGTTGTTGAAATAACAACGAACGTGTACACTTTGATACCGTATTGTTGCCGAATTGACACCATACCGGTGTCGAATTTACACCACACCATTGTCAAGTTGACACCATAACGTTGTCGATTTGTAAATGCTTATTCTTTTCCAAATTTACTATAATAATAAAACAGATTGTAATAGATTGTGGATTTTTAAAAACTATTTTATTTACAAAACGTGTTTTTATTAGTAAAAAATGTTAAATGTGTTTAATCATCAGCATTTTTAAGCGGTGTATTTCCTTTGATTTTTCGTTTAACAGTGTCTTCAAATCCTAAATTATATCACAAAAAAATTATTTAGGATTTCTATATAGAATATATTGGAATTTCTCTTACCTTGGATAATACTTCCTCGTTTTTGGAGTAATTTGCCGCAGTTTCATCACATTTTCAACATTGCTCCACCTTGGATTGCATAGATATGGTATCACCATCAATGCCAAACCATCAATTTATACTTATAAACATAATAAAAAGTAGTTAACAGTGATCATTACAATTACAACACAATTGGCTATAAAGTAAAAGCTGTTGCCATCAAAACGTCTCCAGTCGTTTGGAGCCAATCTCCAATTTGTAGGTCGCTCCACTTTGTTATTTAGAAAAAATGTGTCTGCATAAAATAAATGAATTTATGATAATGAAAAATATTTAATAGAACTTGTGGAGTTTGACAACATTGAGTTTTTTAGCACGTTCGTTGACAAATTGTCAACGATTCAAACACTTTCGTTGACATTCGAGCAAGTTGAAGGCAATCGTTGTGATTTCGACCACGATCGTTAACAAGTTGACAACGTCCGTTGTCAAACAAAACTGACAACATAAAGGTGTCAAAGTGACCACAATCGTTGTCGATTTTGCAGCGTCGTTTTTCCCTTAGTGTATATACTTTATGGAGTCGTAAATTAATATTGTAGAAATTACATACGGAATAACAAACTTGTTTGTTTTATTATACATTATACAATATCTAAATAGATTTTTATCGATAATGAAGGTAGTGTTGATGTGGGTAAAAGGACACATAGTCACAGCTGTATATATACAAACTAGCAAAAAGCAGATCTGTTGTGAAAGTTTGTTGAATAGAACTAAGAGTTGCGCTGGGGTGTGGCATAGTGCGAGAAAAAATCTTACATAAAGTTTTACTTGCAAACTGGGCCTGGAGGAGGCTAAGATGATCACGGTGTGTGACAGAGAGGGTGACCGTAGCCTGAGAGAATTATTAGAAATTGTTAGAAATAAGTTTCTCTGTGATGAGGAAAAATGTCGTCAGTTATCTAAAATTACTACAGTCGAGAGTGAAGGCATCACGAGATTCAATAAAAGAAATCAGGTTTTATTTAAGAATTAATAAAAATCGATTTTTAAAAATACTTTTACAAAATATAAATATAAAAATACTTCTTTTATAATTAACACAATATTTTGCTTTACATTATGAGTTCTGACTTAAGTAATGTTGGCAAATTTTTCGTTAAGTCTTCTAGTGTCATTACCCAGATTTTACTAAATAGTTAGTTTTAAGCAAGTGCAATTTAAATTTTCGAATGAATAATTTTCAATAGTTAAAATTTGTTAATATGCCCAACGAAATCTTTCAGAGTGTATTTGCATCAAGCAACTGTATAATTTTTCTCGTCCAATTTTTTTTAATTTGATGTATTTTTATTAATCCAAAGTTGCAAATAATGAACATTCTAGGAGTTTTCTTTCATTAAAAGTTTCCTGCATATTGAATGCAAAATTTTGTATTTATTGCATAATTGCTTCCGCAAAGTTTAGAAAGTTAAAAAAAAATACATATTTTATTCTTGAATTTTTCTAGTATTTGGTGTTCATAAATGTGTTAAGAGAAATGCAAGTATGTATACATATATATGTACGTACTTGAAAAGTATAAAACTTAAAATATTTTACGGAAAAGTTTTGAGAAAATATAGTTTTAGACTGTTTGCATTTTAATAACACCTCAAATGTTTAATGTAAATGAAGATAAAACCTAAAAGAAGAAAATTATAAAATATGCAAATCTGCATAACAAATTCTTAAGCGCATTACAAGATACATATATACATATATATATACATACATATATATATATATATATATATATATATATATATATATATATATATATATATATATATATATATATATATATATATATATATATATATATATATATATATATATATATATATATATATATATATATATATATATATATATATATATATATATATATATATATATATATAAGCGCACCAACACACTTTGTATAATATCTGTCTTCTTAAACATTTTAGACTACTTCTTTGTAAACATTTTTGTTTTTAAATAATGTCGAAATTTATGTTGCAGATGCGTCAATTCATATCCTTCGTTTATAAAAAATTGTGCAGTATTAAATTATTTCTCTTCTCCATTAGAACAATATGCATCATTTTATTTGAAATCTAAACTTGAAATAAATTTTTAAAAATTGTACTGAAATATTATTAGTACTAAGAATGAAAACAGTCAATTTTTTTTTTTTTTTTACAAATTGTTCCGATTCTGCATATTTATTTTCAAGGATTTATATATTATAGACAGCCACCTGCCAATTATTTAATCAAGAAACTTTTATCTTTTAATATTATTTCTGCTTGGTTTCTGTAAGTCATACAGACATACACCAAATCAATACTTCTTGCAAAAAAAAAACCGACTACAAATCAAATATATGTGCATCAATTCTAAACTAAAAATGTAAAATTAAACACTTTTATACTTGTTGCTCTAACGGACATAGTAATATACGTTCTGTACATTTAAATGTCTATCCACAACGGTTCAGCAGATAAAGCCATATACGACAAATTACGTCAGATATGAGGACACCCTTTATTTTTTACACTTATTATTACTGACACAATAATAAAAAGTAACGGTTCCAAATATATAGCCATAAAGGTTAAACAATGTCTCCTAGGGGACACCCTTTAATGTACAATATTAAGGCTCATTATTATAACTTGCCTTTAGCTAAAGTTAGGGTTTTGTTGGAGCGATAAATAGTTTTTCGTTATTAAAGGTAAGCTAAAAACCACTTTTAACTATCACGTACTATAAGGATAAGTTATAGCAATGAGCATGATCCTCATTATTATAAAGAAAATCTACTTATCGCTCCAAAAAAATCCTAACTTTAGCTAAAGGCAAGTTATAATAATGGGCCTTAATTAAACACTTATTTTAAAGGACAGATTCTTTTTAAATTTCAAATGTCTGTCTAAAACGGTTCAAAAGTTTGGCCATATGCATCAATTTACATCAACTATTGAGACAACCTTTATAATTTTAAATATTTATAAATGCTATTATACGGGACATAGTAGTGGAGATTCTCTCTAACTTTCAAGTGCTTGTCTATAACGGTTCAAAAGATAGGGCTAGATAGGTAAAATTATATCAACTATGGCGACACCCTTTAGTTTCCAAATTAAAACTATATACTTGATGTTATAAAGGACTTAGATATACAGGTTCTTTGTAAATTTCAACCGTCTATCTGTTACGGTTCAAAAGTTTTGCAATATACATCAAATTACATCAACTATTGGGACACCCTTTAACTTCTAATTATAAATATTTAATTTCTGATTATAAATATTGGACATTCTGTCCAATTTTCAAGTGATTGTCTACAATGGTTCTTATATTTAATTTGACGTCACATATGGGGACACCCTTTAATTTTTAAGTTTATTTTTTTATTAAGTTCTGTTATTGGCAGCTATAATGACATGCAGCTTTTAAAAATTTTAAAAGGGTGGCCTTTTCGGTTCATAATACACGTAAAAAACACGTATGTTGTATGGGGACACCCTTTAATTTTCAAAATTCCGAACTTCTTTTAAACTGGGACCAATCTGTAAGCATTTCCTTTCTAATAAAGGAAACATTTTTAAAATCGGTTCAGAAATGACTGAGTTCTGCGGGCACAAACATAAAAAAGCAACATTCAGACGAATTGATAACCTCCTTCTTTTTTGAAGTCGGTTAAAAATAGAAAAAGTTTTAAAACTCTTTTCTTTCTTTTTTTCATATTTTTTTAGGGTTCCGTACACAAAGTGTAAAAACGAAACCCTATTGTTTTCGCTACAATGTCTGCCCGTCTGTCCGTCTGTCAGCGCCTTTTATCTCTGAAACCGTAATAGGTAGACTCTTGAAATTTTCACAGATGATGTATAGTTGTTGCCGCTATAGCAACAAATACTAAAACTTATAGGGTGTTCCAATAGAGAGGTGTTATTTACGAAAATGTTTTTATTTCTTGAACTGTAGGAGGGATACAGTTTGAAATTTACAAATAGTTATTAAAACTTAGTTCACTATATAAACAAGTATAAAAAAATAAAACTAAAAATTAAAGGGTGTTCCGATAGTGGTATGAAATGCATGTATAAGGCCTAAGTTTTTAACCATAATAGGTAGACTCTTGAAAATATTACCAAAGGTGTATAACTATGGCCGCTATAGCAAAAAAATACTAAAACTTATATGGTGTTCCGATAGAGAGGTGTTATTTAAGAATATGTGTTTATTTCTTACAAACAGTAATTAAAACTTAGTTCGCTTTATAAACAAGTCTAAAAAAATAAACCTAAAAGATAAAGGGTGTTCCGGTAGTGGTGTGCTTTGTATGTGTAAGGCCTAAGTTTTGAACCATAATAGGTAGACTCTTGAAAATTTTACCAAAAGTGTATAACTGCGGCCACAATAGCAAAAAATACTAAAACGTAGGGTGTTCCAAAAGTGACGTGTTATTTACGTTTATGTCTTTTTTTTTGAGCTGAAAGAGGAAACCACTTACAATTTGCAGACTGTAATTAAAACTATGTTTGTTTTATAAACAAGTATACAAAATTGAACTTAAATATTAAAGGGTGTTCCAATAGTGACGTGATTTGCGTGTATATATCCTAAGTTTTGAATGAATAGGTTGAATCTTGAAATTTTTACAGGAGGTGTATAACTGTACACTATAACAAATAATAAAAATTAAAGGTTTTTCCGCCAGTGACGTGATTTGCATGTATAAAGCCTTATTTCTTGAACCGTAACAGGTAGACTCTTGAAATTTTGTACAGAAGATGTGTAGCCACGGCCGATATGACAATTACTAAAAATTAAAGGGTGTTCCGACAGTGACATGTTTTTCACTTATAGTGACTTATTTTTTAATCGCAATAAGTAGACTCTTAATATATTTATAGAAATGAAGTTGCCATGGCCACTATAATGAATAATAAAATTAAAGGGTGTTCCGACAGTGACATGATTTTATAAACCGTAATAGAATAGAAAAAATACTTAAAATTGAAGTGTGTCCATTAGTAACGTGTTTTTCACGAATAATACCTTATTTTTTTAACCGCAATAGGTAGGCTCCTGATATTTTAATAGAAAGTGTATTACCATGGCCGCTATAAAATCAATTACATATTAAAATTTAAAGGGTGTTCTAAAATTCAATGGTGTCCCATAAGACATAAAGAAATAAACTGGAATTTTTAAATTATACTGAACATAGTACGGAACCCTACGTGTGTGAGTCTAACTCGCACTTGACTAATTTATTTATCTTTAGTTTAGGTTTTCTTGTTAAAATTATATTTGATGCTTGATGACAGCTTGGTTCAGTTTTAAGTTTTAAGACATTTATCTAAATTCAAACGAGAAATCTTGTGCATTATTAAGCTCAAAGTAGTGCTTTGATAGACTAATTTATATAAACAACATACATTTACGGGGAGGATATCCAAGCCACCTGGCCTCAATGGTGTTTTTTAGCTTCATGCGAACTTAAAATGATAATACAATACAGAAATATTGTTGGAATGAAAAATTTCTTTGTTATGATCTGGTAAATAGTTTTACGGTATTTATTTTTCTTAATATCACACCCAGCAAATGTCCGAAGCAGCTGAGAGTTGCATTGTCCATTCGATCAGTCCAATTTTTTACTACTTTTTCCAATAAATGCTGTGGCGTTAATGGTGGCTTGAATATTGGCTTCCTATGCTTCAATAGTTTGTCGGCTTGAACCAATGGCTTAACAAAGCTCCCTAAAAAGTAATCCAGAGCCGTAAACAGGACCATATCTGGAAATAAATTTATCACTAAATTGATTTTGAATTTAATCGAATGTTAACCACGCTGTGTGGAAAGTTGATGTTTAGCTGGCAAATTTTTGAAAACAAAAATAGAGCTCGTTATAATGACAATCAGTCAATTTTAATGTATGTAATGGTGATGCGTAAACGGCTTAAGGATTGTGTTCGCTCCAGATATGGCAATTTTGCTTATTGACGGAAATTTAACTAAAAATGAGCTACATCACTAAACACAATTCTTTGATACAAATTCTCATCTTCGTCCAGTTTGAAATGAACCCAAGCAGCAAAAATCCGACGCATATGATGAGCGTTTGGCTGTATTTCATAGGAATGTAAGCCAATGTAGGCCAACAATTTGAGAATGACGGCGTCTTTTTCAATAATTCGCATTCAGTACACACATTTCTTCGTCTTGTTGCTGGTTTTTAATCGAGAAGAGTAAAATTAGTGCGAAAACGATCAACAACTGCACGAATTGCTTATTCTCTTGGCCGATTATGTTGACCAATTATATAAGCTAAAGATAACTTTAAATTAAAAAATTTTGTTGACTAAATACGAATTAAGTCAAAGTAATTTATCACAAAGTATCAAAGCTTAAACAAAAACAATCAACAGTCCATTTATATTTCTTACTTTATTACTACACTGGACGGATTATCCCAAATCTAACCATAATAATATTTTAAACATATTATTGCCATACATAAAAATAACATTGTAAAATACAACCATAATTATGTTTATAATATAAACATACTTAATATAATGGGAAACATGTAAATGCTTATATGTGACAACGTATGAATATATTTATAAATAAAAAAAAAAAAACAAATACACAAATATTTCCATTTAGACTTACATACATATTTTCATATTTTCTGCTTACGTTTTTATATGTTTGATATTTTTAATTTAAAACTATCATTTATAATAAAAAAATGTATTTGTTGACAACAAATGTGCATTTAATGTTTTTACGGTTTTAATTGAACCGCTAGCTTACACACATATTTCTGAACTGAAACAAGGCCAAAACCAAAATATGTATTTTTAAAACCAAACATTATTTGTTTATTTTTAGTCATACTTAACATACTATATTTAATAATAATATATTATGGTTATAAATATAATTTTATTTTTAAATATTAAAAATAACTTGGTTGTGGTTTGAATTTTAATATGGTTCAAATCAACCATGTTGCTTTCTGGGTGCGTATAACCATTGAATGATTAACTGTTAACAAAAAATTGTTTATCGTGACCAAAGAATTGTTTAAAATAACTATAATTTGTTCACAGCAAACTTCTATTGTTACAGAGAACATATTGTGTTTGCCGTGACCATACAATAACCATGTTTTTTTCTTTGTGTGTATTTAAAAACAATTATTATTTGTTTGTTTAAATCTTCGGAGTTTATTGGTTTGTAATTAAAAGAAAAAATAATAATAAAAAAATTATAAAAAATTTTTCAGGAATTTATATAGATATTAAGTTATTACTTCTTCGCTGTTGAATTGAGAGCGTGGCAAACGTAGCCACCAACTTCCCGCAATTTTGGTCCTCTTGGTGTAATGCTAAAATTTATTATATAAAAAAAAATTATTTAATTTTTTTAAACCACAAAAAGTAATAAAACCTCGATGTCATAAGAATGATGAAATTTTCGCAGAAACTTACAAAATAAAGTTGGTCGATGATGTAATTCACACTGAGTTAAATAAGAAAGTATGTCTTAAAATCAAATTTTTCAGGAGCGCCCAAAAAAATTGTTTTATATTATAGTCAGCAAATATAATATAAAAATTTGTGGAATAATTTCGATAAGACTCAAGTGCGAGTCAGACTTACAACTTTAAAAATACAAGTTGTTAATTTTTAAGGATTTATTAGGCACCCTTTAATTTTTAATAATTTTTATACTAGAGCTTAGTACTAAATACCGTGTGTAAATATCAAGTGTCTGCCTATAACGTTTAGAAAAAAAAGCCAAACTCCTCAAATTCGCTACATCTAGGGAACAAACTTTTAGTTTTATAAAATTTAATTTCGTTACTTTGTTGTTAATTAATTTTAAGTGTCAGCTTTTTAGGTTATAAATATATGAACAAAATTTTTTGGTTTTATTTTTTTTTTTCTTGTTAAAGGGGGGAAATTTTTACATTATCTGTTTAGATTTAAAAAGTCTACCCGTTCCGTTGTAATACATATGTACATATGTAAATATTTGTCCCTTTCGTAAAACCGTTTAATTTTTATTTTTTTATATTTTGTTTATCTTAAGGCGGGTTTAAATTTACATACTTTGTATAAATTCACGTCGAAGGTAAAAATCTTTTATAATGAAAAAAAAAATCGAAAAATCAAATAGAATATGGAAACTCCCTAAAAATTTAAATTCACCAAAAACTTGAAAACCAAAGTTTGTAAAAAAGTTAGTTCCACAAAAGACCAAAAGTTATTATTTAATTGCTTTATTTTTTTTATTGAGTGCCTCGTAGACTAATTAGTAATGTGGTAGACTATTTTTCTGTGGTTCAGGGTGGATTCCAGCGACTCTGGGTATTTTCCGCAGACTAACAAATAGTTTCGCAGATCTTTAAAATATTGCTATATTAACCACACAAATGAAGACTTAAAAATATTAGTTTACATTTTAAAGCATTATAATGAATTATTTAAGATACTGCATAGCCGATTAAAGCAATGTAACATTTTTTTTATATATATTAAGTTATTCTAGAAATTAATAAGTTGATTTTGATGTCTTAAAACACATCATTGACTTAAAATTAAAAAAGGTTAAATAGAAAAAAATTAATGTGAAGACTTTATATCATTTCACCTTATTACTTGTTAATCCAATATTTTGCTTGATAACATATTTATAAAAGTTCTTACTGACAGTTGCATTACGTTTTAATTACTTTTTAAATTTCTATATTGATTGCAGATAAACAGTTTTCAATTCAATTATATATTTTCAATTATATATTTTAAACAGAAAAGTTTTTGCGATTGTTTAAAAAAAACTTATATTATAAAAAAAAACTTATTCTTAGAGACAAACGATAGAATGAATAGTTGTATCCAAAAAAAACAACTATTCATTCTATCGTTTGTCTTTGAGAAAATTTGAGAAAATCTCAGATTTTACAAAGAGAAAAAAACACTCCAAATATAATCGGCAAAAAACGGCAATATCGAAACAAAAAATAAGAAACAAGAAAATTTCAAAAATGATAGAAAATATACAAACAAATAGACATTTTAAAATAGAAGACCATTAAAAAAGTATTTCCTTAAATGGAAAAAATATCGTTTTTTCTTATTTTTATTTCTTCGCGTAGCAGTTTACTTTAGAAAATATATAAAAATCGTAATTATTTTAATTGAAATTCCATTAATTTATTAAATTAAAAAGTATATAAAGTAATGAGAATTACGAGATGTCCTCCAAAAGCAAATAATTTTCTATAATTTTTATTTTTTTCAGTATAAAAGTTTGTTTTAGTTTTGACATACATATTTGTAATAACGCTTTTTGTAATCTGAAAATCACTTCAGAATCAAAGTGTAAAATAGAGCTTCCTTAGTTTAATTTAAGTTAAGTGGCCAGCTATCAAGCAGTCAGTTTTTAGGTCCATTGTCATGCCATGACTTAGATTAGCTTTCCTTAGTGTCTCGCATTTTATCTCGTTAAGATGAGAACAAGTTCGCACTTTAAATGGCACAAGATATATATGATTCCTTTTTAAAAACATGGGGCAATGGGGCGATAACGAAAACACCATCTTCTAATCCATTAAGTAACGTCACATTATTAAAAATTATTAAAAATAATAAAATGAGATAAATACCCAACTTCGAACATAGGTTTCAGAAATTTAAATCTCTCGAATTTAGCAAAAGATATACATATATTTGTAGTTTAAACTTTATGGTCACATTGATACAAACATAGAAGGTGAAATAGGATATGTGTCCTTTCAAAGATAGAAACATAAGGAGAAAAACGGAAAGACGGGCATTTTTTTATGGCTGAACCGATTTTGGGCAGATGGATAGCTCCTTTTGTAGAAGATTCAATAGACTATGTCTCGGATTCAGAGAAACAAACCCGGTAAAAAAAGACAATCTATGAATTCCAGTTTTCGCACATGGTAATCTTGATTTAAATTTTTTTGTTGTGTTTGGTGGTAGAATTGATAGAATAGACTTAGTCTGCTGTGCTGTTAATGAAACCTAAGCAAGTATTTCAACTCCGAAACTAGTCATTACATTTGAAAAACTTTTAAATGGTAAACTTTGCCGGTTGTTAGAAAGACACAAAAATTGAACCCAGCAACGCCAGGTAAAAAAAAATTTTAACGATAATTTATACAAATAAAATTTTTTTCTATTTTTCATTAAAATTTTAAGACTCTTTATAGTGTTTCATTTATGTTTTATGTGTTTTTTTTATATTGAAGTGTCCATCTCTGAGTAATTGCTCAGGATTTCGCAACATAGGCTTTAAATAGTGTCTAACTTTACTTTTGTATCTCTCTTTTTTTTTCTAAAAATCATATATTTTTACGGAGGTGTTGATTTTACAACTATAAAGAGAAATAAAACTTAATGTAATTATCTGGTTATTTTTGAAACGAAAACAAAAATTCAGCAGTCCGAACAAAATTCAGCATTAGTATAGCAGTCAAAAGCTATTCCCTAATTTAAGCCATAAAAAGTAAATTTATTCGGATACATAGACTTGACAAAAGTCATTATTTAATATAAAAATTATTTAGAAATGTCTTCTGCAAAGTATATCAAAACCATTGTAACAGATAAATGTGATCCAATATTTCAAAAAATACTTTAGAATAAGTAACGAGAGGATGCATTCAGATGTAATAATCATCGGAAATATCTTAAATTCCAATTTATACATTAAATCCTGTATGCAAAAGAAATAAAGTCTACTTTTTGACAAATTTTATATGAAAAATTTGTTTTGCATAATTGCATAAGATACAATGTTTTTCTGGTTTAGCTTTAAAAAAAATATATAAATATTTAGGTACAACACTAATTAAAAAAAAGTATAACGCAATAGCTTTTATTTGCAAAATATCTACCACTTTGAGAAAGAATGTAATTTTTCAGAAAATTTTTATAATTTATGATATAGACATAAATCATATAAAAATGATTTCATTTTGTGCTTTCAAGGAAATCCTTTTGAATAGCGAACGCCGTTAAGGCAAATAACTACAAATTTGCATACAATCTAGTACACATTGGCATTTCATTAGGGGCGTTCTAAATTTACTTAAAATAAAATATATAAAATAAAAAATATGTGAAAAAGAAAAGAGCTTTTTTTAATTGAGAAAAAAAACATTTTTTAAAATTATTTTTTTCTGTTAATAAAATTTCTAGAAAACTTTAAAACCGTTTTTAGGGAAACAAAATCACTGCTAAAGATATTTAGACAAAGTAAAACTTTAACCTAAAATTTTTAATTACAAATAATTCATCTAATTCTTAAAAGTGCTTAGGTGCTTAGAGAATAAATGAACTTAAGCTTTACTTAAAAATTTATTTGTATATCTATACATATAATAAAACTGCAACAGTACCATTTCTGTACATGAAATAAAGGGTGGTTAAATTTTAGGGGCCGGTGTTGATTTTGAATAAAACAAAAAGTATATAGGAATTTAATGTCATTTCTTTTTATTTCGTATTTTGTTCCATACATAATTGTATGGTTCAATTATGTATGGAACAAAATATCGGCCAAATGGCCGCCGCGACCTCGGCCGTACACCTCTATCCGATGCTCCAAGTTTTCGATGAGGCTGAGGCATAATTGAGGATCTATGCAGTTAATGTGCCGAATTATCTCAACCTTTAGCTCTTGAATTATTGCTAACTTATCGACGTATACCTTTCTTTCAAATTCAAGATCTTGGCGGCTAATTGACATCGCCACCACGTTAGATAACACGGCCATTGAATTTGTCGCGCAAAAGAGCCATTGTTTCGTTAGCTGTGTGGCATCGTCCTGTTGAAACCACATATCGTCCACATCCATATCTTTCAATTCGGGCCATAAAAAGTTCGTTATCATCGATAGCGAGCACCATTCACAGTAACTCCTTCATTTTGGAAAAATGATTATGCCACCAGCCCAAAAACCGCACCATTGGTGCATTGGTTTATCGAAAAGCACTTTTGAATTATCATTCGCACAAATGCGGCAATTCTGCTTATTGACGAATTCACTGAGAAGAAAATGTGCCTCATCAATGAAGATAATTTTCTTCGAAAATCAGGCCCATTTTCATAATAAGCCTGAATAACTTTAACGCGTTGGTCGATTGTGTATCTTTCCGTAGTTCAAATTGAGGTAGTCTGAAATTGAGAAATGCCAAATGAAATGCAGAATTTAACTTGACGTTTAAATGTAGTTCACATTCAACATCGGCCCTTAAAATTTAACCATCCATTATTATTTGAAAATTTTGTTGCTGGTGTAGTTAGTAATGGAAAACAGTAAAGCAGTATTTTTGTCTGTCTGTCAGTCTGTCGGGCTGTGGTTGCATCACGTAAAAACTATTTGATAAATTTTAATAAAATTTTGAAAGAAGTTGTCTACCTTAGTATCTTACGTTACATTCAAAGCAAAACGAAAAAAAATATTATAAGGACTCTGATGAAGTCGCGGGCATAGCTAGTAATAATATATTTATTCCTACACATATTTATGGTTATATTTGGCAATGTTATTTTTATCTCAGATAATATTTGTAAGAATAACGATAACAAAAAGAACGAAGGACGAAGGACGCTGCAGCTAGTTCTAACATAATAATATTTTAAAGATAATTTTTATTTTTTCTGGTTCATGTCAGGAATCCACGTAGTAAGATGAATTCTCGAACATGTCTCAACTCACATCACCTGGACACACTATTAAGAAGATTTGAATTATAGTTCATAAACAGTTTCCTAATTTTTATTTAATTGTTCATATATTTTAAGAAAATATTTTTTTAAAGAAAACTTATGATTAATTCATATTTTGTGAGTATTATTATTTTTTTTTTAAATTTGGAGCTAGTTTTTTCTAAAAGATTTATGATAAGAATGATGGTATTAAAATAATATAATATTAATTAATTTCAGTTAATAAAAAAGACTGCAAATATATCAGACTATAGTACTTGAATAGTTTCTAGTACGCTTCTATTCGATAAAGAAATGTTTGTTTTTTATTTATTTAAAAAAAAATTATCCTAAAATTTGTGAATTCATTATAACTGTGGATCTAAATGATCTGAAACCACCCTAATGAGTAATTGTGGGAAATTATAAAACCAACATTTTTTCGAAGAATAAAAATAGATGAAATTATTATGAAAATATTTAGTTGAATAAATATAAAAAACTATATAAAAATTAGGAATGAAACGGATATCCCTTTTTAGACCAACGGTCCCAGACAACAGGGCAAACTTAAAGAAAAAAGTAAAATAAGTACAATGGTGGATTGAAAAGTACATTGCAGGCAAAATAAGGTACATTTAACATTAATGTTATTATTCTGTGAGAAACATAAACATACATACATACACACATGCATAGATACACACTTTCAAATGTATCTTCCATATTATATATTTATAAAGCACAAAATATGTATGTACTCGTATGTTTATTTGTTTTTCAGAAAGCTATAGCATTCTAAACCAGTAGAGTGATACCAGATACATATGCGTTGTGTAAAATTGAGTATATATATTTTTGATAATTCGAGTGGGCGTGGCTCTTCCAATACAAAGTAAATATTTATTATCGTGTACCTAGTGTACCTAGTGTACCTAGAAAAGTGTAAATGAGTTTTGAAATTATCCAAAAGTAACCCAGATATCAAAAGTAATCGAGATATTAATATGAAACAATGGGTTTGGTAACTTCAAAAAATTGCTTAAAATATCCATATCTATATATTTATATATATATATATATATATATATATATATATATATATATATATATATATATATAATAAAACTATAACTTTCTGTTTGTCTGTCTGTCCGTCTGTATTAGCATCACGTAAAAATTACTGAATGGATTTTAATAAAATTGCGCACGGATATACCATCAAAAGTATTTCCGTCAAATTCTTTCCCGTAACGATATCTCATTTCCAAGGGAAAATAGCACACTGTGTAATTTTTTAAGTCATGGCAAAATAACCATATACGGACACCACTACGTCCTCCAGGTTTTTTTTATGGGCCCTCAAAGATGTGGGGCCTCGATGTCATTTTTGCAAAAAAGTGATCATTTACTCAAGCACATATTTTGCAAACCGTTTGGAATTTTGATATACTCTCTGAGGCAAAGTTGTAGTTCTTGTCAACATATAAAATCAAAAAAACTTCATCTTCAAGGTGAAAATCGCAAAAAACTTTAAAAAAAATTTTCCCTGTCCAGGTCCATAGGTAGCAAACCGTTCAAAATACAAGGAAACAATCAACTACAAAAATGAACCTAATATCTCAATAAACAACTTTCTAGAACATATGAATTTCTTAGGAATAATTCCTAACACCGTTTAGGTAGCGCTTAGGTAGCTAAAAAATTTTCGGGAAATTTTTCACTACCTAAGCGCTACCTAAACGGATTTTTGTTCTTTATGACAAGAGCTACAACTTAGCCTCAGAGAGTATATCAAAATTCCACACGGTTTGCAAAATATGAGCTTGAGTAAATGATAATTTTTTTGCAAAAATGACATCGAGGCCCTACATCTTTGAGGGCCCATAAAAAAAACCTGAAGGACTTTGGGCAAAACTGGGAGACAGGGGTCTTTTTTTTGGTCTTTCATCACGTGGTGGTGTCCGTATATGGTTATTTTTTTCCGTGTTGCACTGTGTAGTTAGAAAGAAAATAGAAAGTTGGGAAACTAAGCAACTTTACCGATGCAACGGTACTGCAAACTTTTATTTTTGTCAGCAGGAAATTTTAAGCAATATTTACGGAGCTCTACAATTATTTTAGAATTTAATTTAAACTTTAAACCCCTTCAGACACGGCTAGTATCTTTAAAATCCTACGATTTACTATTGATAATTGAAATGGTTTTTTTGAAAGTGGTATAAGTCCCTTTTTTCACATATTGAGATATTTAAGGGTTTGCGTTTGAATAAATTTAAAAACATTGATCAACTTTGGTCAATTCGAGTGATGTTTTTTACACTACACACCTTTTAAATTTTATTACAAAAAAAAAAAAATAATAATTAAAATTATTTCGAAAAATACATGTTTTTATTTAGCTCCACAAGGACTTATACCACTTACAAAAATAACATATTATAAGAAATAAAAACGGGAGCAAATTTAAGTCCATATTTTTTTAGACATAAGCTTTAATAAAGTGGATTTTTATGTAAAAAATAATAGTTAAAATGAAGACATTTGAATAAACGAATAACCAAGTTTATTAAGAGTTAATTTCAGTTATATTAAAAATGTAAAAATGAAAATAACTTCATTAATTTTCTTTAACATATCGAAGTATTTATGGTGAATAGGTGGTATATAAAGTAATAAACTTATCATATCGTTATAGTTCTCTCTTGTTATGCTTCTTGAAATTTTATAAAGTGACAACATATTAATTTTGCTGAGGTTTTTTGGTCTACCCTTTTTTCCAAATAAAATAATAAATAAATAAAAAATAAATAAATAAAAATATTCTTAACCGCCGCTGTTCAATGTTTCGACTCGGCTTGTTGATTTGCTTTATTTTAAATTTTATTTGAAGTGTGATAATGTGAAAACGAAATGTTATGTTACGTTAGATTTTTTAAAAATCAGAACAAGTCTTTTTTGATTTATTTATGAAAAAATCCAATGCAAATCTTAATACTCAGTATTATGGTATGCAACGGGCGTTAGTAATATCTGCAGCAGCGTACATTAAAGTAGCAATAAAAAATAATAATTGCAATAAGAAAATTGTTTTAATTATAATTATTAGGTTGGACTTATTTCACTTTCAAAAGAAATATTTCTGCGATAGCATTGTACAGCAAAACTGTTTTTGTTTGTTTTATGTCAAAATAGAACTCTATTAAAATTGTTTTTATAACAATGGAAAGAAGGAGTCTATAGCTAACTAAAATAACCGTTAACTCAGTTTTTGGAAAAATTTTGAAATTTGAAAGCAGCTCAATTTATGAAAACCGAACTTAGGTGGAATCCTGAAATTTTTTCAGGAGGTGTATTACTATGGCCACTATAAGAAATAGTACAAACTAACGGGTGTTCCGACAGTGACAAGGTTCGCATGAATATGGCCTAATTTGTTAACCGTAATAGTTAGACTCTTGAAATTTTTACAGATGGTATACTACTATGATCCCCATAAAAAGTAATAAAAATCAAAGGGTTTTCTGGCAGTAATGTGATTTTTCTATATAGAGCCTTATTTCTTGAACCGTAATAGGTAGACTTTTAAAATTTTTTACAGAAGATGTGTTTCTACGGGCGATGTTACAATTACTAAAAATTAAAGGGTATTCTGATAGTGACATGTTTTTCACGTATAGTGACTTATTTTTTTAATCGTAATATATAGACTCTTGGTACGTTTATAGAAAGGGAATTACCATGGTCGCTATTACAAATAATAAAACTAAAGGGTTTGCCGACAGTGATATGATTTTTACGTAAATAGCCTTATTTTATAAACCGTAATAGGTAGATTCTTGAAATTTGTACAGTAAATGTGTTACTTCGACCGCTATAACAATTACTAAAAATTTAAGGATGCCCATTAGTGACATTTTTTCACGAACATTGCCTTATTGTTTGAATGGAACTGGGTGGGATCCTGATATTTTTATAGAAAATGTATTACCATGGCCGCTAAACAACATATATTAAAATTTAAAGGGAATTGTAATAATAATGTAATTTTTGCGAATATGGCTTTAAAATTAAAGGGTGCCTCATAACACATAAAAATTAATAATTTTTATTTTTAAAGTCGTATTAAACATAGTACGGAACCCTATGTGAGTGATACTAACTCTCACTTGACTGATTTATTTAATCAAAAAATATCAATTGGAAATTAAAAAACAAAACGAAAAAATATTTTAAATTTTATAATATAAAAAATAACTTTATATTATTCCAAAAGCTACTAAAAATGGTTTTGTGCCAAAAGTCCTGCCCAATTCGCAGAGTTTTGCAAATTGGTGATCCATGTCTAAACCCTCTTACGTTTTTTGTGTCATCACGCCAGCATTTATTGTTGCTTATATCTTCATGGCCACAGTGGAAATGCCTATATGCCACTTTCAAATATATGTTCTGCAAATAATTTTTATCTTAAGTTACATTCTAGTTGTTTATGTTTGTTTTCTATGAAAAAATGAATTGACTAATTTATCGTAGAATCAAATGTAATGTGACGTGACGTGCGTAAAAACAGACTGTTGCTTTTTTACTATATTCTGTATCGATGCACTTTATAGCCGTTTTAAACCTGCTCATTAATTAGTATCATGTTTTATATTAATTATTATAACCCTGCAAATAATATTAATAAAAATACAGTTAAGTTTTAATAATCAATGCTTCTAAATGTTGTTCTTGCCATAGTGAATTAACTCTATTTACATAATTTCTTAACTAAAAAATGATTTAATAAATAATCTCATTCCTTTAGACTTTTAAGATATTGATCATCAAATAGTATTTCTACTGTCCATGACAGTTGTATTTTTTGTTTATTGCTTTGTTTAAATTATTTTTTCTATTCCATCTGAAAAATATTTGGTCACAATAATTTACCATCGATTCAATTTTTTGATTAGAAATTTCCATTTAAGTTTTTTTTTCTATTTAGATGTTTTTTATTTGTTGTTGCTTAGTTTATTGTTTTGGTTAAGTGCTTAATGGAATAGAGTTGTTTTATTTTATTATTTTGGGATCAAAAAGTTAAGCTGGAAAAGTAGAAGATAATGAAAAAATCAAGTGCTTTAAAATAAAATCAATGACAATATTCATCGATATGAAATCTTGTTTAAATTGAAAAAGTTTCAAAGTTAAAGCCTAAAATGGTCATTGAGAAAGTTTTGCTAATATTAACAATTAAATTTTTTAGTTTATCATGGAATAAATTTATTGTTTTTTATTGGAATTTTTTAACAAAAAGCTTCAACTTTTACTAATAATATATGTTATTCCACTTCCAAATTTAAATATTGTGACGGCCAAAGTCGCCAACTTGTTTTAGGCTCACACACAAAAATCTTTTTTTGTTTATTATAATAACTTTTATATATTTAAATTTTATTTAATAATTTATTAAACATTTGAATTATTTTTATTTTATAATAACATTTATATTTTTCATATTGATGCGTTAATTTGAAATTTAAACTTAACGGAAGAAATGTAATCACATCGTGCATTGCTCATTAATACAACTCTGCTTGTTTACAACCATTCATTCTTTTGGGATATGTATTGATTGTGTGTTAATGTGTGTACACAAGCAGAAGTACGTGTGAATGTATGCCCGTGTGTGTACAACTAAAAGGTATAAAAGGCGAATGATCACATAATAAAAGTTAGTTGGCCGGCAGCTCGTGCGACGGTAAGAACAATATTAGTCGTTGGACACATCAGCTAATACTCTTAACCTAGCGAGATCTAAAACTGGTTTTGGACACATTATCAGTGGAGGATCTTAGAGCAACTCGTTGTTGGAGTAACAGGAACAGCTCTTGTCGTTGGACACATCAGCAAGAGACTATCCTGCTCTCCAAAATAACAAGCGAGAAACCGACCACAGTATTTTAATCGCCGTTTATAAGTCGATGACATAACCACACGAGGGCATCATCATAACGTGCGAGAAGAGAGTATTGGGAGCAAGAGCACGACCCTAGACGCACAATAAAGATTATAACGTTTTAATCTGGTGTTTTACTATTATATAAACGACCCTGGACTCCGCTGAGCATCACCCCAGCAACCAGCGAGAACGTGTCGTTACAATATAAATTTTTATAAAACATAAAAAAGAAAATGACGTCCCACACTCAAACAGGATATGATGTAAAATTTTCTCTAATGTCTAAATTTCAGAGGTCTACCTGGTTTAGATTTTTTTATATATCGAAATCTGGAAAGTTAAGTTCTGAGAATCCTGAGCCTTACGAACCAACCAGCACAACTTTTTTCCAAATCAAACCCATAGACAGTATGACGAGTAACATAATACAATGCGGGATTCCAGAAAATATGTTGACATTTAAACAACACGCCTACTTAAATGGTATAGTACCTTTTATAGTGTTGAATCGTAACCAAAGAAGGACTCTAACCATTCTGCTCTACATAGCAAAACATGATATATAAAAGAGTCATTAGATAAATTCGTCAAGTGCGAGTCAGACTAACACACGTACAACTTTAAAAATACAAGTTGTTAATTTGTTCACGTCTTATGGTTCTATTTTTGTACTTGATATAGAGGACAAATTATATGTACATATTTTGTGGAGATTTTAAGTGTCTAAAATAAGGCTAAATGTGTAAATTGTGTCTCTTTCACAACACTCTTCAATTTTCTTTTCTAATATCTTTTGCTTTAACAGACAAAATTTTACTCGCTCTGTATAAATTTACGTTAAAAAAATTAAAGTTATATTCGAGAAAATCACATCGCGATCGGAACCTCCTTAAAATTTTAGTAATTGTTGTTATAGCGGCCATGGTAAAACACTGTCTATGAAAATATCAAGAGAATACCTGTTGCGGTTCAAAAAAGAAGGTAATATACTTCAAATACATGACAGTAATTGTTAAAGTGGCTACCTATAACGGTTCAAAAACTTAGGCAATATACGTGAAAAATATGTCACTTTCGGCACACCCTTTAGTTTTTAGTAATTGTTATAGCGGCCGTTGCAGCACATCTTCTGTTGCGATTACGATTCAAAAAATATTGCCATACTTGCAAAACATGTCATTGTTGGAACATCCTTTCATTTTATTATTTGTTATAGCAGCCATGGTAATACACTTTCTATGAATACATCAAGAGTTTACCTATTACGATTAAAAAAATAAGGTAATACACATGAAAAACATGCCACTGCCGGAAAACCTTTTAGTTTAAGTTCGGGTATAGAAGCCCTAGCAACACATCCTCTGTAAAAATTTCTAGAGTCTACCTTTTACGGTTAAAAAATAAGGCCATATAAGTGCAAATCACGACGCTGTGGGAATACCCTTTAATTTTTACTATTTGTTATAAGGGCCTTAGTAATAAACCTTGTGTAAAATGAGTCTACATATTATGGTTCAAAACGTATGACATATATGTATTGCAAAGCACGTCACTATCAGAACACCCTTTACTTTTTACTCTTTGTTACTGCTTCCATAGTACATACACCTTCTGTAATAATTGCAAGAGTCTACCTCATATGCTTCAAATATCAGGCTATATACATGCAAATCACTTCAATTTCGGAACACCCTTGAACTTTACTATCTGTTATAGGGGCCATAGTAATATACCTTCTGTAAAAATTTTAAGAATCTACCTTTCATGGTTCAAAACTTATACCATACACATACATGCAAAACAGGTCACTATCGGAACACCCTTTAGTTTTTACCCATGGTTACAGTGACCATTGTAATACACCTTCTGTGAAAATTGCAAGAGTCTACCTCCTATGGTTCAAAACTCAGGCCATATACATGCAAATCACGTCATTATCAGAACACCCTTTAATTTTTATTTGTTTATACTTGTTTATATAGCGAACAAAGTTTTTATTACTGTGCGTAAATTGTAAGTGTATGCCTCCTACAGTTTAAAAAATAAAAACATATAGGCGAATAACACTTTACTTTCAGAACACCCTATAAGTTTTAGTATTTATTGCTATAGCGACCATATTGCCATAGCTTTACAGCTTTTTTGAAAATTTCAAGAGTCTACCTATGACGGTTTCAGAGATAGAATGCGCTGACAGATAGACAAACAGACATTGCAGAGAAAACACTAGGGTTACGTTTTTACCCCTTGGGTATGGAACCATAATAAAAATGGATCTTCAGTCTAACCATGACACATTGATCATATAGAAACGTTATTAGGTTCTTAATACCCTATGCTGAAGGAGTATGATGGAAAGAAAGTGCAACCTTACATTAGCAGTACAGTACAACCACAACGGAAAAAACAATCGTTCACGACCAGCATACATCTGCAATTAATGGTCGAATTGACTGGGGTCCTAAATCTCATTTCTGGAAAATAATTGAAGTACTGGAAGGCTAGTGTAATGATCGAAAATATCTAAGCGGTTACCAATATTGTAGCAAGCAACTACAAGTGAAGTACTGACGCCGGATATACAATTTTGGTTGAACCATTTTTCTTTAAAATCAGTCACCTAATTGGTAAAAATATTCTTTAAGCACTATTAAGTAAGGGTTAAAAAGAACAAGCAAACTTAAGCCTTACTTTACAATTCAATTATATTTTATTAAACGAATTTATTATTGAAAGATTTAGTTATTTTAAATCAAAATTGTTTATAAAAACTATTTTTTATTTTATAAGTCAGAAAAATTAAAAAAAAATTTAATAAACTGCCAACTTTTAAAATAAAATAAAAATACACATCCCATCCAGACAAAAACATTGTGAGTAACGCAAAACAATCGAAATTGCTAAACTTGCCTGAGGAACTCTTTGTTTGATTTTTTTTTTAATTTTTCGTTTATATTTAGACACAGTGTGTTAGGACGAGAAGCAATTTCTAACAAGTGGAACAAGAAGAAACAATGAGGTGCCTCCAATATTCGTCACGGCTTATTGCAAGTGGGTTACTTATGCAAAGTTTTAGGTCGCTATCTAGGCTATCTGGCTTAGTACGTTAATATGGTGGTTACTGGTGCGAAATTCCAAGGCGGTACAGATACAGATATAGATACAGGATAATAATTTTGTACTTTGTATGGAACGTACCACGACCACTGCCCCATTAGTTCTGCATTATCATATGAGTAATTCGTGCAAGGCTTCAAGGCTCTATCTATTGTAGTTTGCCAGGAACACGTAAATAATTTGTCACTTTGTATGGGAGGTACCACGCCCACTGTTCCAATCCAGTCTATCTTTCATGAAACTATGTATGTTAATACATACATATTTACTTATATTGGAGGAGCCACGCCCATGTCGAATATTAAAATTAACTACCCTATTTTACCAATATATGTATATGTAATAATAAACTATGAAAATATCAGACAGATCGGTTCACAGGCAGCTATAGCTTTTCGACAAACAAAGAAACAAAAACAAACAATCATACAAACGAACACATTTTGTACTTTATATACATATATAATTAACTAATTAAAATATAATATTAAAATTTAAGAACAAATTAAGCCAAATTTAATTGTTTTAAGCCAATTTCATAATTTCGTAACTTTTTTGATAAAAGAATTTTTTTTTACAAAAAAACATTTTATTTCTCAACAAAAAATGAGACTTCTTAGAGCCCTCAAATTAGTATGTGTTTTAATAATGACCTCCTTATTTAACACAAATCGTCAAGAAGTCCTTCAAATTTGAAAACAAGAAATAGTCTTAAGAGGTTTAATCTGCAGAGTGTGCTAAGAACTATTTTTTAGTTCTGTCCTAAAAGATGTGAATAATATTCGCCGGCTATCATATTACCCTTTTTAAGGTAATCGATATGAATGACACAACTTGCATTCCACAAAACTTTGGCTATAAGTTTATTGCCCGATAGTTACAAAACCGAGCAAAAACAAAATTCGACAGTGGTCCAGCTGAATTCTACAACAATATTATCGGCTGGTAAGTCCAGTCTTCCTGTTTTTTTTTTTTTATAATATTAAAACCTTTTAAATAATTCATGAAAAGCTCTCTTATTTATCTTTTTCTGAATAGACCAATACCAAATTATCTCTTTATTTTATGAGAAATATTGGATTAAGTTGCAAAAACATTTGCATAAAAAATCAATAAAATTTTGTCATAAGGGTCCTTTAACACTTTCTAAAGCATTAGTACATAATTGCCACTCAAAGACTCTTTAAATTGATATGCATAATTTACATATGTACATATGTGCAGGTTGTAGTTGCAAGAAAGTGCTTATGTACTTGTACAAATATTTCCATTTGCCTTAATAAACATTCAAAATCAATTTAGCATAACAAAACCCATTTTCGTAACGAAATAACATTCAAACGTTTAATGTATCGCGTTCAAAATGGTAAATGTTAAACAACAAAATACTACAGACATTAAACTGTAACTGCTATTAGGATATTTGTACATACTCGTATGCGCATATTTTCACAGATGAAAGGTAAAAACACACAAAAAAAAATTATTGTTTGTGTTAGTTTTATCTAGCGTTATGCTGGATAGACAAATCGATTTCTTTATTATTTTTTTTTGCTACACATTTTAGAGAATCATTTCTAAAATCAAACACATTTAAGCCAAAGAGGACCCTTTAAGCTTTAGCAAAGATATTTTTTCTTTTTCAAAGAATTCTAAGGGAATCTAGTAAATTTTCAATAATTAATATCATTAAACTATGACTTATTCAAATGTTATTTTATTTTTAGACATGATCCGTTGTATATGTTGTTCTAAATTTCCTTCTTTTCAGTATAATCCATTACTAAAGGTATTTTATTTAAGACTAGCTGTGCCCGCTGCATCATAGGCATCCTGACAATAGTTTGCTCAATGTTACTTTGAAAGTAATCCAACCACATTTTAAAACTCTTGCTTTTATAGTACTTCAATTATAGTTTATGTATTTCCCTGAATAAAATTCTGAAATTTATATAAAATTCTGAAATTATTGTGGAATTCTGTAAATAGTGTTGAAAGGTGGTGCCTAGTTTGCAGTAACCTTAAATCTGTAAAATTGCTTGCTTTCACTACTTTTTTTATTTATTATGTGATCACTATTTTTGGAAATGTGATAGTTTTTTAAGAACCACGATACACAGGTACCTAATCACAAAATTTTGTTGAAATCAATCCAGTGGTTTTTACGTGATGCGGACACAGACAGACACAAATTTTTAAAATTCCTGTTTTGTATCTAACTGCACCAGCAACAAAATTTTAAAAAAATTGTTTATGTGCAGAAATAGTGTATAGATAGGTTTTTTAAAAATCAGGCGTGTCACGCCAAAAGGAGTGGGAAGAATAGGAGGAGTTTAGATTAGACTTTAAAAAGTTTGCAAAATGTAATCATCGAAAAATCCTGCACACATGCAGGAGGTGGCTGATGAAAGCCGCTACCAAAAGAAAACTTGATAACTTTTCTTTCTATCTAAGTAATTCGGAATTTTATTTTCTAGTTTTGTAGAGTGGATTTTAGATATTATAAAAACGGAAAACTGGGACGCTGAAAAAAGAATCTAGATTGTCGCCGCTATCACGTATCTGTATTTTTGGTTCAAAGAGAATATAGGTAGGTACACTTTTGGCGGCGATCCCCTACAAAATTTAAATAACTTATGCAGCTGACTTGCCAATTCGCTTACAATTTTGCCAGAAGGTGTTTGGAAAGGTGGAACGAGAACTTCCTTGTCTTTTCATCTCTAATGAGGCTCATTTCAAAAAATTCAACCAACTGTTGGCCCCCCAGGTCGCCTTTTTAACTCCACCGATTTTTTTTTGTGGGGTTATTTTGAATACAATTCAATTATTTTGAATACAATTACTTAATGTAGCAAAATTCATCAACCCCCTATAGTATCAAAATGTCGCATAAATCTATAGCAGTCTGAAATTGACTAATTTGCCAATCGAAAGATAATTAATTTTGACACGTTATGGTAATTTTTATTACGAGAATTTCTTCTGTAAAAAATTCATGCTATAATGGCCTCATTTTCTAAGAATATACCACTTTTTGCAAAACTATATGCCCAAAAATTTTGGCTCTCCGAAACTGAGTTTATTTTCGGCCGGTAAGAGATACAGTCTATGCTAGGAGGCGGTAGACTGACGAAAAGAAGTAATACTAAAGTAATACTAGTAATACAAGTAATAAAACGAACTCCAGACCGTTGTCGATCTCCAATTTAATACAGACTTACCTTTACATAAAACTCTCTAGCACTCGTGTTTATTTTATAAATTCTATTTTTTTTTAAACACACGGCTCATGAGAATCTGAGAGATAACGTCTCGCAAGAGGTACGTCATTCCAAAAATAAATTTAAATTTTCTGCGGATGTCGGCCTAATGAAGTCTCGAAACTGTCTTACTCTTAGCCAATAATTCTGATTGAGAGTATAACTATAAATTATTAGAGTTTTTAATATAAATTATGAGAGTTTAAGTGAAGGGTTGCCAATTTTTTCCTAATACTTAGATTTATTTGTACGTACTTATTTGAAGCAATTTGTTGATTAAGGACTTGGAAACCTTACATTGGCCGAACAACATCATCTAACGGGAAACATGCATATGGCGTAATCTATTCTATCATGCTTGGTAGTATCTAAAAAATCTTCAGTTCTTATTACCTGTTGGAAGAATAGAAAGACACCCTACAAGAGGCAGACGGGTTGTTATCACTGATTTGCTGATTTCTCTGCAGTTTGCTGATTTTTCATCGTAATATTGGATAGGTGAGATTTGCTGATTTTATTCCTCAAATTGCAGACTTTATGAAATGACTGTTTATGTCACGCTCTTTTTTATTGATCTTTATCAACTTCATTTCGTTGAATAAAAATTCTTCAGACGTTGAAACTTTACCTTGGACATATTAATGAAATTTAAAGATTATTAGAAATAAAACATCTGAACATATTTTATCTCTGCCAATCAAATTAGCTTTGAATCAAAGGCCTTGTAAACTGTTTAGTAGATCTATACGAACCATGAAAGATATATATTGCATTAGTAAAAACGTATAGGTAACAACTAAAAAACTGTTAGACAATTTAAATTAAGATATTAAAGGAATTGACTCCGAAGTTGGAGAGCCTACATCACTTCATTTTTAAAAGTTGATAAACCAAAATGACACTAGTATCTTGCTAAACTTTTGTAAAAGTATTTGCTTCAAGTATTTTATTTCTAAAACTGTTCGCTTTCTATTTTTGTTTTACCACATTCGTCCTCTAATGTGGAACAAATGTTTAGCTATTTTAGTCGTCTTAATAAAATTAAATAAGAAGTCAATTGCAGGAATTTTACGTAATAAAGCAAATTTATTCAATACTCTAATCGAGGCACTAGATGCTAGTCTACCAGTCTGAAGGTTGCGGGTGCGATTCCCGCCAAAGACCTTGAGTGTTTTTTACAGACAAGCGAGAAGCTTCACAGGTAGTGTTGTTTTTTAATCTTCGTTTTTTTTTTTTTTGGAATGATTAAACATACTTTTATTTTTCTGTTGAATATTATTAAATGATTCTATGAATATTTAGGGTTCCATTTTAACATGATTTCTTAAAACAAAATTCATAAAAACATCATATTTATGTGTTTCCTTATTTTAACAGATATTTTGTCGATTTAAAAAATTTTATTCAAATTTTGCAGATTTTTTAGACCAATTTTGAAGATTTTATAGATAAATTTTCTGGCAACACTGGTTGATATCGAAAGGCTCTAAATAATGCTGAGGCAAAGAAGTTAAAAAACTATATTTTTTATGACTATCCAGAAGTGGCTGGCATTAGTTTTGGGACTATAACGGGTAGATTACGTGACGATAATATAAGCAGCAAATGTTTATAATTACAAGCTGAAAGTCAGAAACCACTTTAGGCAATAGTAAAGGCTAACACGCGACTCACTCAAAGCAACGTAGTCTCCTCTCAATACCAGAAATTATTAAAATGGCCGTAAAGTTAGTGGCTATTTAGGGCAATTTTGTGACAATAGTATCTGTATTCATTGAGCATATCAACTACTAATTGACATTGATATAACGAGTGATTTTTTAAGAGCTTGAGAACTTTTTTTTTTTTAAAAAACGCATAAAGTTTGCAAAATCTCATCGGTTCTTTATTTGAAACGTTAGATTGGTCCATGACATTTACTTTTTGAAGATAATTTCATTTAAATGTTGACCGCGGCTGCGTCTTAGGTGGTCCATTCGGAAAGTCCAACTTTTTCGAGCATTTCGGCCGGAATAGCCCGAATTTCTTCGGAAATGTTGTCTTCCAAAGCTGGAATAGTTGCTGGCTTATTTCTGTAGACTTTAGACTTGACGTAGCCCCACAAAAAATAGTCTAAAGGCGTCAAATCGCATGATCTTGGTGGCCAACTTACCGGTCCATTTCTTGAGATGAATTGTTCTCCGAAGTTTTCCCTCAAAATGGCCATAGAATCGCGAGCTGTGTGGCATGTAGCGCCATCTTGTTGAAACCACATGTCAACCAAGTTCAGTTGTTCCATTTTTGGCAACAAAAAGTTTGTTAGCATCGAACGATAGCGATCGCCATTCACCGTAACGTTGCGTCCAACAGCATCTTTGAAAAAATACGGTCCAATGATTCCACCAGCGTACAAACCACACCAAACAGTGCATTTTTCGGGATGCATGGGCAGTTCTTGAACGGCTTCTGGTTGCTCTTCACTCCAAATGCGGCAATTTTGCTTATTTACGTAGCCATTCAACCAGAAATGAGCCTCATCGCTGAACAAAATTTGTCACATTTGAACATTTCGAACCGAACACTGATTTTGGTAATAAAATTCAATGATTTGCAAGCGTTGCTCGTTAGTAAGTCTATTCATGATGAAATGTCAAAGCATACTGAGCATCTTTCTCTTTGGCACCATGTCTGAAATCTCACGTGATCTGTCAAATACTAATGCATGAAAATCCTAACCTCAAAAAAATCACCCATTATTACACACCCTGTATATATTTTGAAATAAGAAGTTTATTAACCATAAATTTTCTTTGAAAGGTAACTGTCCAAATTATAAAAAGGATACAAATGTTTGCAAACAAAATCCTAGGGCAAAGTGAGCCACATCACGCGAAAAAAACAAAGCGAACATTCTTAAAATTGGCTTCCAAATTCCGAAATATTTGGAAATCAGAGGACAGTCAAAGCTAGCTTTGAAAAGAACAATTGAAGCTGTCGTGAATATGTAGAGGAGATCCTGGGTATAAGCTAGACTAATATTGGCTAGGAGTAATACTGATTGACTCTAATAAAAAGGTGGATTTTATGGTCGCATCCTAGAACATTGTAATATCAAATGACCTCTGTTTATTTATTTCAAATTTTGTTTGAAGTACTCCTGATTCTTTATTGCTCATAATTTGCATGCATTTAAGTCTTGGTTTTGAAGGATCTTTGCAAATGAATTGTATAGGGTTAAAACACAATCAACTATAAAACAATACCTTTGGTTAAAGCAAATTTTAGTGGTTTATTTATGAGTTGCCTACTTCTATCTTCTTTAAAAACTATACTTTGTGCATAATAATAATTTTAACTTATCAAAACTTTTTAAAATGTTTTACATTTCATTAGCATTTCTTTAAGAATATGTTTATGTAATTTGATAGAAAACCCTATAAATATTTCACATTCACGCGTATAAGTATAGTACTAAAAGTACTATGATAGTGTATAGAAACATGTGGGTGTGTATTCGAAACACCTGTTTATATGTGTGAAGACCTATACCTACCCAATCTGTAAGAGGAGTTATTGCAGGCGCTATATCACTACGCCACAGATGTATACACTTGTATACTAGTGCTAATACTGTAATAAGTACCCAGTGGTAAAACTAAACAGGCCTTCTATAAGGCATTCTTAGAACTTTTTTGCGCTACGACCCTAATTTTTCTGTGCCTTTCAAAGAACGTCTTTTAGAATAGATAGAAGGCCTTGGATCTTCTTTCTAAAATATCCAGTACTTAAGTATTGTATGACAAAAACATAATTTCTATTTTTAGATTTCTCATTTATAAAACACAAAAGTTTATTTAATTGCCCTTTATCTAATTTAGAGCTGCTTGTACTTGAGATGCTTCGATAGCCTGATTGGTAGAGTGCTATTCTATCAGTTTGGCGGTTTAGGGTTCGATTTGAAAAAAGTTAAGAAAAAATTTAAAAACATTTCAATTAAAAATAAAAATGCTTAATAAAATTTAGAACAAAAATAAAAAACTGATCCCAAAACATTTTTTTCCAGTATTTGCTACGAAAGGCCTTTTAGAAGGAATTAAGTTGAAGGCCTTCTAGCAGAAAAATTTCTAAAGACCTTTGTCAGAAGAAGCGAGAGTGAACGGCAAGATAACTTGTGTAAAAAAGATATGAGAATGGAAGGCGAACGGAAGCCCTTGTGTCTCTTAAAAAAGGAGTAAAGAGGCCTTCTAAAAGGTTTTCATACTCCTTTTTCACAATGGCTAGTTATAAAATTTGACTTCTTCAAAACTCACAAACAATAGGGCGGAATAAAAAATTGTTTCCAATTAAATATGTGGTAGTGATAAAAAGTTGCCGTTTGCTATTAATAAGTCAACTTTAAAGTTTGAACACTATTGGCAAATACGAACGCCGCAGATGCAAATGTATTAATATTTAGTTAAATTGATCTGCAAAAACTGTATTATAGAAATAAAGAGAACATTATTAGTAGATTAAATAAGTTTTAAATTTTAAAAAATATATTTTCATGTTTTAATACCCCCCATTAAAAGAGGATAAAATGAAAGTTGTAAAATTACATACAAAAAATTATATTTGGAATCGTGTTATATACATTATTTATTTTTAATCACGAACGAAAATTTATTAAATAAATATTTTATGAGTGCAAAATAAAATATTTATTTCCAAAAAATATAATAATCGAAATTGATTACTATGGGGAAAGCCTATCCAGATAGCTATTTCGCTAGTGCTCAACTAGCTCATCAGTGGATTTTTCCCAATTTTTCTGAATAAAAACTCAATTTTGATTATTATATTTTTTGGAAATAAATATTTTATACTCATAAAATAATTATTTAATAAATTTTCAAAGGAATCATGCGTGATTAAAAATAAATAATGTTGTAAAATTACGATGTACAAAAATGTAAATGTAAAATGTACAGTCCTAATGATATTTTAAATAATAAATATAAAAAACCATCAATAACATAAAACATAAAATTTGAGAATTTAAAGAGAAAAAACTATGTTCAATACTTTTGCGACGCCTTACATAAAAAGACAAATTTTAATCACTATTAGAACGGCTAATACAAAAAACTATTCTATGCCCTATGCCAAAGTTCCCCCTAATTTTCAGGTACATATGTATACGCAAATTCATAGATACACTCTCCCTTAAGTACAATACTGGTTTTCTTGTTAATCAAAAATTATAGTCTAGCACAGCAAATTCAGTGAAATGCAATTTTATACAAATACATTCAAATAAAAAAACTAATGGTATTATAAGTGATAGTGAAAACCAACAAAATAGGAACATTTTACCCTAACAAGAATGCAAAGACTAAAAACTATTCAATTATTTGGTAAATTGCACTTGTGCAGCTATAATGTATTGAATCCAAATTTTAAAATTCAGTAGAGACATAATTATTTTAAATCTATATATAAAGGGTGTTTTTTATAGAGGTATAGAACTTTAAGTTGCAATAAAAAACGATGGATTGTTCGATTGACATGAATTTTATTTATCCGAAAGATAATCTTTGTGCAGTATATCGGCAATAACACGGCGAATGTTGTCTTCCAAATGGTCAAGCGTTTGTGGCTTATCCGCATAGACCAATGACTTTACATAGCCCCAGAGAAAGTAGTCTAGCGGTGTTAAATCAGAAGATCTTGGAGGCCAATTCACAGGTCCAAAACGTGAAATTAGGCGGTCATCAAACGTGTCTTTCAATAAATCTATTGTGTCACGAGCTGTGTGACATGTTGCACCGTCTTGTTGGAACCACATCCCCTGGACATCATGGTTATTCAATTCGGGAATGAAAAAGTTAGTAATCATGGCTCTATACCGATCACCATGGACTGTAACGTTCTGGCCACCATAGTTTTTGAAAAACTACGGACCAATGATTCCACCAGCCCATAAAGCGCACCAAACAGTCAGTTTTTCTGGATGTAACGGTGTTTCGACATACACTTGAGGATTACCTTCACTACAAATGCGGCAGTTTTGTTTGTTGACGTAGCCATTTAACCATAAGTGCGCTTTATCTCTAAACAAAAATCGCTTATGAAAATCGGGAACAACGGTAATCTCTTTTTGAGCCTAAATTGCACTATTTGCAAGCGTTGTTCAGGCGTCAGTCTATTCATGATGAATTGCCAAACCAAACTGAGAATAAATCACTTGACAGCTGTTAAATCGGTCGCCATCTTAAAAAATAATGCCAACTTAAAGTTCTATACCTCTATAAAAAACACCCTTTGTAACGCAAAAAATGTGGTTGTTTGTCGGAAAGCTATAGCTGCCTACACCAGTGAACCGATCTTTCTGAAATTTTCACAGTTTGTTACTAGATATACGGTTGGTAAAATGGGGTACTTATTTTTTTGATATTCGATGTGGACGTGTCACCTCCCACACAAGGTAAATATTTATTATCGTGTAGCTTGGTAACAGTAATATGTAGCGCCTTGAAATTTTGCACCCGTGTTCCATTACATTCGAGGCTGCGGGCAAAAAACCACACCCACCTATATTTTTACACTTTCTTTTTATCTTTTTTCAGTTGAAATGATTCTAATTTTCTTTTTTATTTGTTAAATAAATATTAGACCGCGCCAATTGAGTGCATACAAATTTCGGGGGATCAATAACACTCGATAAAATTTTTTGTAAAAATTTTAACAAAACATTTTAGATAAAAGTTTACCAATTTTACAATTTTCGATAAAATTTTTACAAAAAAATTAAAAAAATTCGATAAAATTTTTACAAAAATTTTTCTATAAAATTTTTCAAATAAAATTTCGATAAAATTTTTTAAATAAAATTTTGATAAAATTTTTTAAATAAAATTTCGATAAAATTTTTTAAATAAAATTTCAATAGAATTTTTACAAAAAAATATTGATAAATTTTTACAAAAAATTTTCAAAATTAAAAACAAAAACCTATATCTTTATATTATATTTGTAATAAAGAGGTTGAAAATTATAATAGTAAAAACAAAATTTATATTGTGAAATTGGGAAACATAACAGATCAAGGGAATATTTATCAATATTTTCTTATACCGAAAGAACAAGAAGAAAAAAAAATTAATTTCAAGTGCTGCTTTTAAACTGGTTACGAATTACAAAATAATTAAACTTCAAAATAGTGGACCTATTGAAATGAAATAAATACGCTTTTAAAGTAAAAAAAAATACCACTGCTGACTTATGTATGTAAAGTAGGTATTAAAATTATTTCCCATTTTTTTTAATAATTGGAAATATTTGCATTCATTCGAATTTTCATGAACGCTTTTTACCTGTGTAATCATAAAATGATAGAAACGAGAATTATTTCTGGCGGTTAATACATATTTCCAAATTAAACATAAAATATAACAAATTAAGTGAAAATAATACACTCACTGTAATATAAAAATAAGTCAGATGCTTATAGTAGAGGACATGTGGTTCTCCCCAGGGGCATTTTATATTGTTGACTTCTATCATAGTGACACGAAGGCTTGACCAGGTCCAAATAACTGATATCGCAAGAATCGGTTGCTTCCCAGCGATGACAAGCCTGTGTGTCCAGTTTTTGGTGCTTGCACTGTTGCTATACTTAACAAGGGTGTAGTAATATCTCTGCCAGGTTAAGGTAAACATGGCAAAAAGTGTTTTCAATTAATAATTAAAAATCGTGGTTCATATACTTAATCGTAATCAACGCTTTAGTGATGTTTAATCGTAATCGTTAAGTTTTAATCAAAAATTGAAAAAGTACGATTAGAATTGTGTCATACACTTATAAGTATGTAAGTGTGTATTAATTAGTGAAAATATGATAAACCGGATTTTAATTATTTATTTTGTTTTTTAATCTATAAGGTTCTGCATTTCCGTTCGTATATCTTAAAATAATCAGGAAATAATCAGGTATGTAATACAAAGCGATTTTCAAAACGAAACGATTTTAAAACGATTATGTTGTTTTGTGATGGAAAACGATTTTAAAAACGATTTGGTTGTTTTGTATAAAAATTAGTTTTTACTGTTTTATCACTTTTGTTTTTAATATTTTTGTTTAAATTCCTCATTATTGTTTGATTTTTATCTTGTGGTATAATTTTTAAACCCAAATGTTAAGTGATGGTCTCAAAAATAATTCTCAAAATCGATCGAAATTCATCACATCCTTTAAAAACGATCGCTTTAAAATTGACTGTTTTCCATCACATACCTGAATATATATTTTTTTAACTGCTTAACTCTTAAATTAACTATTAAAATTAATGAATAATTTTTAAACCTTACCACGGATTATATTAAATAATTTTTATGAAAGTCAATTGATTATTTAATTGATTAACACTACTTGGGACGCACAGAATCTAATTTTTGCTCTGTTCGGATAATGATAGATTCTGTTTCAATACATAACAGATTTTATACATTCTATTATTCATTTTTCTACATTATAAACATATCTAAATGCTTTATAGTGATAAATTAGTTTAATGTTATTTAATAAGTCTAATAAGATCTTAACTAATTTTATCGTTCATGTAAAATTATAAAAACTTAGTAATTTTCCTTGACTTATTAATTAGAATATTTTAAAACGGCATTAAAGTTTATTTTAATTTAATCATTTCCAACAGCAGGCAACTCTAAGAGTTAAATACTTTTCATGGTGTTTCTTCGTATGAAAATTAGTTTTTAAAATTTCAAACAGTGTCTTTCAGCTTTCCCTTACATATTCCTTACAAACCAAATTTTTATTAAAGTTTCCTCGGGGTTTTTTTTTCTTCTTTGGCCTTTGAAGCCACATAAAGCCACGTAAAGTTTAATATTCGAGCGCAGTTAGTTTGCACTTGCATACATCCTTTCCTTTTTATACCCGGTTTCATCCAGCATTTTATTTGTTTTTATATTTATGAAAATGAGCAAAAGTGCAAAGAAAAGTACGATAAAGTAAGAACTTGCATCAGGAAAAAGTAAAACACTTGAGAAAATAGATAGAACGATTTAAACTAATATTAAAAACACCGGTGCAGAGAAAAATTAAACCGACTGAAAATTTCTAGAGAATATGTAACAGCCAGTAATTAAATTGTAAGGAAGAAAATAAACAAAAAAGACAGTTTAAGGATTTATTAAAAAACAAACTTTTTATTAAAAACTTACCATAGTTGCCATCAGTTTCCCATTGAGCCTTTCTGCGCTTGTGGTATGAACAGCGTCAGACATTACACCAGACCTACAAAGAAAGTAGTGAAAGAAGAAAAATTAAAAAAAAAAAAATGCAATTAAAAACAACTTTTTCACTAGAGCAATGGAAACCAGTGAGTTTCCATTAGTTCTTTTTTTGCACAAAAAATGTATTTTTGGTTTTTGCTAATTAAATTATGCATATTTGCTGCAGCTCCGATTGCTAATTTTTATTATAATTCTGTTTAAACATTTGTTGTGCTTTAATACTTCGAAATATTTTTCAGAATATACGAGATAAATAATTAAATTTAATATAAATAATTTATATTTGTAGAAAAGACAAAAAATCCATTTTTAAAACATTTTCCCCTCTCAAAGAAATTGATTAATTAATTGATGCAATAATTTGAACAGTACGATTGTAAAAACAAAATAAAACTAAAATTAACATTATAACGAATTAAAACTAAAAATATTCTCAGTCGTTCCATATTCAGAATTTACAATTATAAGTTTTTTTTAGTAAAATATTTTGTATTCATGAATAACTAGAAATTTCTCATTCCACTTAAATGTCCAAAAAAAAAAAAAATCATAAATCTTGACGCATTGTAGTGCGCCAGGCCTAGTGCTGGCCTACGCACGCGATGTGTTCGGAGTAAGTTAATGATGGAAAACTTTATGTAAAATTAGGGGAAACTAAAAAATATTTTTATTAATGTTTTATGCAGGGATCGTAACGGTTATAAATTTTTATTAAAAAAATCATTTTGTAGTTATTAATTTTTATTTTTTGCTTAAAAAATAATAATTATTTTTCGAGTTTTATTTTTTGCTTGGAAAATAATAATTATTTTTCGAGTTTTATTTGTTGCTTAAACAAAATTTAAATTTAATTTAACAAATGAGAGTTTATTTACGGACTCTGGAGATAATTTTGACAGTAAATAATTTAATATTTGTTAATATTAGTTATCGATTTCAGTTATCACCTTTTTCATTTTATTTTCTAGCTCACCATCACCTGAAACTTCCTCATCTGAAGCTCAATTCAAGTAACTGAGTTCAAAAACTGTTTTAGAAGTGAACACGTATCTGCATTTTCTAAAGAATACATTGCATCCATCAGATATTGAACATGATGGTAATTCAAAAGATTTGAGTACTGGAATTGTATTAGTCTAATCATAGTAAAAACTTAAAAAAACCATATGTATGTAAACATGAAAAAACTGTTAGCAAACGTTATTTCTTATTCCCCAAACTGTAAATAAAGGGTCGATGTTGATAATCACACAAATTTTTTTAACACAACGCTACCCCCGCAAAGCTTTTAGGAAATTATTGTCAATTTTTTTAATTTCATAATATTGGTGTGGTTCAATTATGTATGGCCAAATGGCAAAAGCACACCTCTATCCGATGCTCCAAATTTTCGATGACGGTGTTAAATCACATGATCTTGGTGGTCAATTGACATCGCCACCACGTGTAATTTTCCTTTATACGGCCATTGAATTTGTCGCGCAAAAGAGCCGTTGTTTCGTTAGCTGTGTGGCAAGTGGAACCATCCTGTTGAAACCACATATCGTCCACATCCATATCTTCCAATTCGGGTCATAAAAAGTTCGTTATCATCACACGATAGCGAACACCAATCACAGTAACTGCCTAACTCCTCATTTTTGAAAAAATACGGCTCTGTGATGCCGCTAGCCCATAAATGGCACCAAACAGTAACTCTTTATGGGTGCATTGGTTTTTCGACAATCACTCTTGGATTATCATTCTCCAAACTGCGGCAATTCTGCTTATTGACGACTCCACTGAGGTGAAAATGTACCTCATCACTGAAGATTATTTTACTACCATTCTGACCATTGACGATTCCATGGTTCAAATTGAGAAATATCAAATTAACTGCAGAAAAAAACTTGACATTTAGATGTGGTTCACATTCAACATCGTCCCTTAAAAATAGTTTTTTTCCATGCGATCAGAGTTGCAAAATCTTTTTTGTATGATTAATGCAGTATCTACAACACCATTTTGAAACGATTTTGAGTAGGACAGAATTCTGTCAGATTTTTTTTTTGTGACTGAATCGTAGGATTGTGTAGGAGAGTGAACCCTGGCCTTTACGAATGTTATATTTATGAACACAATAATTGGATAAATTTATATGGTCACTGACATAATACTGCACTGAACGTAATGTTCAGAACTCTGGAAGTTAAATTCAGCTGGATTACATATTGATTTAATATGAATCGATGTTATTCATTATTAAAAATTGACTTCAAACTAAAGTAATATTCTTTCAACCTAGATAGAATTAGGCGAACTTATGCCTGTCTTCAAAAATTCATTTGTTTCAAATTAAGAATTGAATTGAATTTTATTCAAAAATTTAACATCGGATTTTATTTCTGTGTGAATCAACTTCTTCGAACAGTGCGATAATAAGATGATAAGACTATTTCGTTTTATTAATCCAGCTCTTGTCAAACGGTTCATTAACTATTGGCAAACAGCGACACATCCATCAAAACTATTGTCATTGGTCATCAAAGTGTGCAGTAGGATTCGTAACGTGCACGAAAACACAGACTTTTGTAGACATCAACGATGGGTCAAGACGTTTTTAACATTTGCCTCATCATCATCATTTTGCAATTGTGTTTCCGACGATTCATTAGGACCTACGTACATACTTATTGGTCAAATTGCAATATTTTTGTCACTTGTGTTTTTGAAATTGTAAGTTTTTAAAGAGAAAAGTTTCTAAAACAACTTACAAAGACAAAAACTGGACTACAATAAATTATAAAGAAAAAACGTGTTGTTAAATCTAAGTCACGTTTTTTTGCTTTTAACAACTGAACAAAAACCTGCATAAATAAGCACAACTCTGTTTTATGGTTGATAAAAAAGCATTTATATTTGTTTTTTTTTTTTTGTGGGCAAACTCTTTTATTTATTTTCCTGCAATAATTTTGCAAATTCTATTCCTTTCTATTACACAAAGCTACTTTTTGGAAAAATAAATAACTGAGTATTAAAAGAAAAAAATGAGTTAAATTTTTTTCTTTCATGAAAATAAATATTTTGCTTTGTGAGCAGGTAGATTTTTTGTAAATATTTAAATGGATTTTAATAGTTAAAGTTTTGCAATCAGAAACTGAAACTGCTATTATACTGGCGTTTTCTTAGTATTCTATATAGTAGATGCAGCACCTGGCTTTCATCTTCAAGAATTTTGTTTTATTTTTTAAGCTTTTTATACCATTAGTTTTTGGGTCCTTACGAATCGTTCGCAGCATTGAAACAGCGGATGCTGATTTCTGTACAAATTGTAAAGCACATAAGTACAAAAGGTACTTCCGTCATTCACTACTGTGCTGCACTATGATTTTTTGTAGTACTTTTTTGTGTGTAATGACCAGAAGAATTACAGCATGCCTTACGATAAAATAGAATAAAAAGTAAGATGTTTATTTTTTAGATTTTTTTTTTACTCCATGCGAAAGGAAGATATTAAATTGGTTAAAAAATTAATGGTAATAAATTAAATGTAAACATTTCAATTAGGAACGTAACGTTTTATATTTTGTTCCCGACCTTTAGGCTGATGACACAGTACGCGCTACAAGCGAAACGAGGCTAGAAGGGATAAAAGTTCGTGCTATACCTATGCTACAAGATGTCAGAGAGAATAATAATCTTCATTGTTTTGTAATGATTTCATAATTATGTCAATTAATACTTTTAATGCAATTTTAATAAAGAATAGGGAATACATTATACATATACATACATATGTGGGCAATTCCGCGTCAAACCAACAAGGCACTCCAAATGACTACTTCAAATTTTATATTTGACTCTCTTAATTCAAAAATAATTTTTTAAAAATATATTTTATAGTTTTTTAGCTAAACGGTTATAAAAGTGGAAAAATATCGCTTTTTTTGCATATGCTCAAACTAAATTTATTCTATTTCCAGTTCTATAAGCCCTAGGAAGTTGAGTAATGGCGATTTCATACGTTTTAATTTGATATCAATTGGTAACGAGCGCAAAAACACAAACTTTTGTTTTTTACATGATTGATATCAAATTAAAGCGTATGAAATCCTCTTTAAAATTAGGTATTACTCAACTACCTGGGGCTTATAGAACTGGAATATATTTAATCTTCGATCGCATATGAAAAAACCATATTTTCCTATTTTGATAACGGTATAGCTAAAAAAAACTGTATGAGATAGAATCTTTTTTAAATTATATTTGATTTCAGAAAGTCAAAGAATATAAATAACAAAAGTTTCAATAAAATCGATAGTCATAAATTTGAAAACAAGTTTTTTTGTTGATTTGCTATGGAATTACCCATGTATGTACTTTCTTAATTAATTTTTCCATATCGATTTCCATTTTAATTTTTTTTTTAAGAAGATTAAATTTAAATATATACGCCAAAAACCGTGTTAAAATGTTTACATACTCGTATACGCAAGAAAATTTTTAAATCACAATAAAAATAAACGAACAAAAGAGAAGCTACAACGTGCTACAACGCGCTACAAACTATTACACAACTTGCTTTGTAGCATAACCTCGCATCCAAGCTTCGCTATCACTCTAACATATTTTGAGCGAACATATAAGAATAATGCATGCAGTGGTTTATAGCATGCTGTAGCGTAGTATTTTTTACTTGTAGCGCGCACTCTGACATCAGTCTTAACAACAAAAAACTTTCAATTATTTAAAATATTTCTGACAACTTAAAAAAATATCTGATACCGATATCGGATATACTTCGGGATTGCGATATATTTATTGCTGGTACAATGATGCTTAAGAAATTTGTATATGTATGTTAAAATATTTATATAAAATATTTATATAATATATAAATATTAATTAGAACTCTTAATTATAACTATGTTGTAGTTAAAGTTTGACGGCAAAGAAGAACTTATATGTAAAGATTAAATAATTACAGAAGAGATGCAAAAAGCTATTATATATACACAACCATTCCTTCAGTCTTCGAAAATTATTCGAAAACACATAAGTCCGGATATATCTTTTTTTCTAATCTATGCGATTCCGACACAATAATTTACTGTGGATTCAACACTAGCTCTGAATGAAATATTCTAAACACGAATATTTCTAAAAAAAACATTTCTTACTTTGCAAATCGAAACTGTTGCAAACATGATTACCACCACACATCGTAAAATTTTGGGCAAGCCTATGAAGTAAGCTTCAGCCTATAAAGCCCAAGAAGGATAAGTCAGGGCCATTCTAGCTCTTATTTTCCTAAATAAAAAGTTGAGAGACATCTATGGTGTTCTAATATTTTTAGAAACTCGAATCCGGTTGTTTTCGCAGTTCGTTACCACCTATCTGGTGGGCAAAAAAGGTATATATTATATATTTTGTTATTTCATGTGGGCGCAACACTTCCTAATCAAATTAAATATGTATCATCGTATTACCTTGAATCTATTACACTCAGTGGAAAAATGAAACCATCCGTATACAAAATGACCGCATACTGTGTCGAGAGAGTATTGACCACATTTGTACTCAAATTGTACATGGGCGGTATTAATTCGATAGCGAAATAAATACTGACAACGAAGGTTTCTTGAATTGACAACGAACGTGTGCACTTTGACACCGTATTGTTGTCGAAATGACACCATGCGGGTGTCGAATTGATACCACACCCTTGCCAAGTCAACACCATACCATTCATGATTTGTAAATGTTCATTTCTTTACAAGTTCATTATAATAATAAAAGAGATTGTCAAAAATATACTTTCGTATAATACTTATTTTATTCGCAGAATGTATTTTTAATTAGGAGAGCCAAAATATTAAATAAATTTAATTCTAAAATAATTTTTTTCCGTTATTATAGGATGCGCATGAAACGGTGAAGTTATAAAATTATGAACCAGTAATTAAATGAACCGGTAAAAAATGGTCACAGTTAAATTTTTTATTTTCCTTCGATGTTTCATTTATTGGTGTCTTCAAATCTGAAACTATATCACAATAAAATTGTTTAAGATGCTCTTACCTTGGTTAAAACTCCCCCGCTTTTTGGAGCAATATGAATCTAAAGTATTATTAATTATTTATTTATTTTTAATCAAGCATGATTCCTTTGCAAATTTATTAAATAAATATTTTATGAGTATAAAATATTTTATGAGTATAAAATATTTATTTCCAAAAAATATAATAATCGAAATTGATTACTATGGGGAAAGCCTATCCAGATAGCTATTTCGCTAGTGCTCAACTAGCTCATCAGTGGATTTTTCCCAATTTTTCTGAATAAAAGCTCAGATTCTTATGCTTAAAACTTAATAGACTAAATGAGAAGTTCAATCAGTCTATAAAGAAAGCCAAATCTAAATTTCTAAACAAAACAAAAAAAAAACCATAGTAACCATTTCGATTTCAAAAAGTTTATTTTATTCTTCTTTCAATTTTCAATTTTTTTTTATACCCTTCACCACAGGTGGAAAGGGTATGTATAAGTTTGTCATTCCGTGTGTAATTTCTACAATATTCAATTCCGACCCCATAAAGTATATATATTCTGGATCCTTATACATAGAGAAGTTGATTAAGCGATGTCCGTCTGTCCGTCTGTCCGTGTTAGTGTGGTAAAGTCATTTGCCAAGGCACCAGAAGAGATAAAAAAATTTAAGCGCACCAATCTGTCAGGCATAGTTTCGAAAATTTTGGTATTGCAATTCAGCAACATTGGATCATTCCTTTGGAGGCTACGGGCCAAAACCCACGCCCACCTATATTTTTTTACGTTTTTTTTTTAATTTTTTTCGGCTTTAATGATTCTGTTTTGCCTTTTTTGTCAAATAAATATTAGACTGCGACAGGTAGATCGCATGGAGTGCATACAGATCTCGGGGGATCAATAACCCCCTGCGAGGGGCGATTTTTGTTTGTTTTTAGATTGGTAGGGTTTTTCTGCTTTGATTTGTATTAGAGACCTTAATAGAAAGCAATACGCATAGAGGTAGCCAATGGACCCACAGGGTACCCACTGATAAATAGGAGCAGTTAAAAGGACCCCCATGT